>JAPMUY010007238.1:0-55182 GCA_026901105.3 Galaxias olidus
GCTGTATGTAAGCGCAATGGACTGCAATACCCAAGACATGCGGACACTGGAATGGAATCGATTGGGTCGAAACTGCGGGCGTAGATAAGGCGCCAAAAACAGGCCCTCTTAATAATAATAATAATAATAATAATAATAGTAATAATAATATGACTTTCCGGTAACAGTATGTGATTGCATGATGCAATCACATAATTAATGATCAATATTCAATTTCCCACTGAGCAGTGCTTGTGCTAGGTTCTGTGTGGTGGTGCTCCGTATCGGTAATTACACTTAATTACCTTGATTGATTATAATATTAATTTATGAATTCATTGATAATCTATAAAAATGTATAAAGCGTAATTTACACAAGAAGTAGTAAGCCAAATCTCCCTACAACCGTCATGGATATTTTTACTCTTTCACTAGAGAATAACCATCTAAACAGAAGGAAGGAAACAGGCAATTATTAAGTACAATTTTATTAATGACTACAGAGTGCAGATCTGTACACAGAGAAGTTACTACAGTTAGTTCAGTCGAACAACATCGCAATTTCTGATTAGTTGACAAGGTTGAAACGAGTATATCGGTCTAAGATAAACAACGATCCCATTGGTCAAGGTGGAGTGGAGTGGATGTAATCAGCAATAATAAGGACACGTACATAGGACACATAGACACTGTTTCATGTTTTGGCTAAGACACCAAACTCTAGCCTTCAGTGTTTTGTGACCTGGCCTTCACTCCGACCCTTCCCTAACATCAGAACAACAGCTTAGGCTTGAACATCCGTGAGGATGCCAACATTTTCCCTTACACCACCCGTAATGTTTTTTCGAGATCCTTAAAGTGTTTGGCTTAATCCGTAATGTGTTTGACACCCCTGCTGTAAACTACCGCAAACTCAAATCAGTAATCAGAAACGAACAAGTGGGCCTATAAATACAATCACAGCCTCAGCGAACAAGCGAAAAAGAAACAAAACAAACAGTAAAAGTTTGCTTTCTCTTCAAGTATGCTGGGTCCTGCCCTGTGTACTTCAAGAGAAAGTGAACTTTTCCCTTTAGTTAGCAGTAGTAGTTTACACCCCAATGCAGCAGGGGAACATTTGACTCTCCTTGGGATCTCGCTTGGACGTGTTATAAATGTGCGTGTATATGTTTCTTTTTATTATCATATAAATAGGCCTCTTTTTTGTAATGTTATGAGTTGTGTCTTTTAAATAGGCCTAGGCCTATCTATTATTTCCATATGTTTTACCACTTGGACGGGTACTGCAATTGAAATCATGTGCCATCATTAAAAGATTATTGTTTGTAATTAAGAACAGTATTGCTTGTTTTAAATAATTTATTTGCCACTGTTCTCATATACTTCGAGTTGCATAGGGCATGTAGAACTTCCAAGCAATCAAATTGTCTCGATGAGAAGGAAACACCATTTCCATGGGAATTAAATGGGAATACAGTATGTCTTTTTCTACACCAGTGTAAACGGCATCTCCTGGTGCCATTTATGCCCCAATAGCTCTACTGCATTCTTCAAATAGTCAGCCTGATTTTATAAAATGATGGTTAAGCATCGCAAATCTCGTTTTTATCAGTTACAGGACTGGAGTCTAGCATTATTTGCTGGGGGAGACAGGATGAAACACTGCCTTTAAGTGATTTAAGCACTTTACAGAATACTGCTGAATTGTTTCCACATATAGATACATTTTTCAAATAATATGTAGATTTAGCACTTTTCACCATGTACGTACATATATTTCTAAGATGTCTAAATGTTTGCCAGTCTACATCACAAGCAGTAGATCGAGCCAAAGCCCAAGCTTTGTTTCTCTGTAATATTTTCTCTCCTATTTCATAATTACACCAAGGATTGTTTCTATTTTTTATTCTAAATTTTTTAAAAGGGGCATGTTTGTTTACTAACGAATTAAAAATAGTTAGAGGGCTAATTCAGAATCTGCAAATAGAGCTTTAGATGACAGATCACTGTCATACAAGTCACGTAAAAATGCCTGCTCAACAAATTTCTTAAAAGACCTCTTATAGACATACTGAGATCCAGATCTGTTCGTTTTTGTGTCTCTAACACAGCCAACTGGACAGTGATCACTACAATCTATTGGGGACACACAAGGATGTGTATATTTATGTGGCCAAATGATCCTCCATGCATTTTATAGCTCAAAAAGTATAAATGCTGTCAAAATGTGAGACTGCATGTTTATTTAGTATGCTCTACTGAGTATTTTGATATCATAATCTTAAGGCTACCCTTAACAGTCATTGAGCTACAATTTGAATGGAAGTCAATGAGGCTTCATAGACCATAATGCATTTCAGATCTCAAAAAGTATAAATACTATCAAGATGAAACTTTGCAATTTGAATCAGTATCCTCTCTTGAGTATGTGCATACCTCAATCATATTTGTACTATATGGGAGAGGCACTAAAACAGTAAAAACTTCAAAATTATGGGATATACAGTATCAATATGATATTTAGTATGTTGACAAAGCTGGCCAAGCTGAGTGATTTGTAACGGTGTTTCTAACTTAAAAGCTGACAAATATGTTCCGTTAAGCATTTTTGATTATACCTCATACATACCATAATATTTTCTGCAATCGTTTACATTGTTCGATCCAGCATATCAAGCTGAGCATTTTGATGTCTGAACCGTGTGTCTCGCATGAAAACTCCGTGAGATAGTCCAGTTTAAGTGTTAAAAATTGGCATATGCAAGTTTTACTCATTTGCATATGTGTACAACTTTAAAAGTATACATTATATCAAAAAACTATAGAACATTCTTATGAACCATGAACAACTGAACATTTTGAAATAGGAGCTGTATATGTAGCATCAAATTTGTAAGAGTAAATGCGTTTCAGCTGAGACCGTTAAAAAGCATGTTTATTAATGACAATTAAAAATTTAGAACTTTTAAATCATACATTTTGAAAAGTGTAAATCTGCATACAAAGACGCATGTTTTGATGTATAATAATAATGACTAGAAAATAGGGCTGAACGACTTGGGTAAGATATCTAATTGCAATTTTTTCGACACATATTGCGATTGTGATTTGATTTGCGATATATATATTTTTAAAGATTCAGTTCAATATTCACTGTGTAATATATTAATGCTAGACACCACAGATGAATTGGGTAAAATATGTTGGTAACATATCACCATGAAACCTTCCCAGTTTTTTACAAAAAACATGGGTCAATACTCCTACCAGTGCCTTAACTAAAGCACTGCCAATATAACTGGAGTCAGTTAGTCTGTCTGTTATTATGTGTGTGTGTGTGTGTGTGTGTGTGTGTGTGTGTGTGTGATCAGGGTGTGCAAAAGTCTGTTGCGATATGTTGGGTGAGCAAGTCTGCAGCGAATTGGCTGCCGTGGCATCACCCAGACTGATTATTGTGTGTGATAGCTGTCTGCCCATTTAAAAAAAAAAATGTTGCCATGTTTTTAGGAATAAAATGTTATATAAATTAGGCTATGAATGATATATGAACAAACCCCTCTGTATGAAACTTCAGAATATAGATTGGAATAAACTGGAAAGATTGGTGTATGTAAGTGCTACTGAAGTGGAGATTTCGGACTCGGAGCCTGAGAAAAAAACTATTTAGAGAAAACCAAGTCAGAAATCGAGACAAGTCAAGGAGATATCGTTTTTAGGTTAAACCCCCCCCCCCCCCCCCCCTTTCGTACATTCATGACTGGTTGCTGAAACAAAGGAAATGACCATATTTAGATTTGATAACATTAAGCTCTAGGAAGGGAGCTTTAAAGGGATATGCTACACTATGCTATTTGTTAAACGTTGCATAACAAAAACATCGCTCAAACACATTAACGCTGGATAAACGTTATGATGCATTTGTAGAGGCATGTCCACTAAATACTGTGTGATACACATACAGTGCATCCGGAAAGTATTCATATACCCTTCACTTTTTCCATATTTTATTATGTTACAGCCTAATTCCAAAATGGATTATATAAAAAATGTTCTCAACATTCTACACACAATACCACAAAATGACAAAGTGAAAAAAGTTTTTTTTTGTTTTTTGCAAATGTATTAAACATTTTTTTTTTAAATATCACATGTAAGTATTCATACCCTTTACTCAATAGTTTGTTGAAGCACCTTTGGCAGCAATTACAGCCTCAAGTCTTCTGGGGCAGTTTCTCCCATTCTTCTTTGCAGATCGTCTCACGCTCAATCAGGTTGGATGGGGAACGTCGGTGCACAGCCATTTTCAAATCTCTCCAAAGATGTTCAATTGGGTTCAAATCTGGGCTCTGGCTGGGCCACTCAAGGACATTCACAGACTTGTCCCGAAGCCACTCCTTTGTTATCTTGGCTGTGTGCTTAGGGTCGTTGTCCTGTTGGAAGGTGAACCTTCGCCCCAGTCTGAGGTCCAGAGCGCTCTGGAGCAGGTTTTCATCAAGGATCTCTCTGTACATTGCTGCATTCATCTTTCCCTTGATCCTGACTAGTCTCCCAGTTCCTGCCGCTGAAAAACACCCCCACAGCATGATGCTGCCACCACCATGCTTCACTGTAGGGATGGTATTGGCCAGGTGATGAGCAGTGCCTAGGTTTCCTCCAGACATGATGCTTGGCATTCAGGCCAAGGAGTTCAATCTTGGTTTCATCAGACCAGAGAATTTTGTTTCTCATGGTCTGAGAGTCCTTTAGGTGCCTTTTGGCAAACTCCATGCAGGCTGTCATGTGCCTTTTACTGAGGAGTGGCTTCCGCCTGGCCACTGTACCATAAAGGCTTGATTGGTGGAGTGCTGCAGAGATGGTTGTCCTTCTGGAAGGTTCTTCCATCTCCACAGAGGAACACTGGAGCTCTGTCAGAGTGACCATCGGGTCACGTTGTAGTACCGTTTAACACCCATTTGGATAATCCGCGTTTCCTTGTTAACCTTGAGTTAGATCAGAGTAGTTTAACCTCCGTTCGTAGTATAGGCCGCTGGTTAGACGAGCTAACCTAAATCGCAGCCTTTGTGATTTTGTAATTGCATTGTTTCAAATCGCAATTTTGATTTGAAATTAATGAATCGTATTGCAGTTTTTTACGCAATCATTGCAACCAAGTTGACGCACGAGAAGAACAAACCCAACGCTAGATGGAGGCAAACTTTACATTTTTTACGTTGATATTGTATATTTCAAGCCAGTGTATTTTGCTGTCATAACATTCCTTATTAGTGTCCCACAACGACCTGCTTGAAAGCTACAAAATGTGATCATCTTCTATGGTTCATCAACTTCCGTTTCTTTCGCCGCACAGCAAAACAACGCGAAAGATGAAAATATCCAACGCATGTGATTGCGGTCACGCAACGCAGCCTAGTCCGGCAGCTGAACGCAGCGGTGCGGATGACCCTCATTGAAAATGAATGACTTCCGCCGGACTGCAAGCATTTTGCCGTGTGCAGTGTGATTGGGCCGTTAGTGAGTATTTGTAAAGGAGAGTTAGGCTTCTTGTGCGTTTTTTATGTGAATAACTATTAGTAGCTATTAGTAACTATTAGTATTCGAAAACACCAATTCCTGACTGATCATTCGTTTTGTGATTAAGAAACATTAAACCTTATATATTATTTTTTGTTTATTTTTTGACACCTTTGCTTCATAAAGGTTTATCAAGTCCTGAAATTAATAAAATATACCTAAGCCAATTTTGGCTGATCATCAATCTCCAAATAAATCCATTAAAAAGAGAGTTTTTAACCAGGAACATTAAAAGCAAAATATAAATTAAAAACATTGACATCGGTAGGAAACTGTTTCTATTTCTTTCATTTTGACTTACCTGGTTAAATAAAGTTATTATTTTAGATTTAAAAGCATTTAAAGAGATGAATTCCTTAAGTATCAAATAATTTTGCAACTTATTCCATATATTATATGTTATGTCTGGTTTTGACAAAAACTTGAAGAATCCAGTAGGTCCAAAACTGAAAGGAAATTACTTATCAAATTGTTTTTGGCACTTTTTCTTCTGAGTGACTAGTGTAATATTTGCAACCCTTATGTACACATAATGAAAGCAAAGTGCACTTGACACAATACGGTACATTGCAAATTCAACTGGACCAAATTACTCTTGTAGGGGTGGTGAGATAAATTTTTTTGCATTGGTGCACCGACATAAAAGTTGACGAAGCAATTGCACCAATTCAAAAAGAGTGCACTGGATAAAACCTGGGAAGAAATTGTGCTGCATCGTTCCTTTGCATTGGTAAAATCTGATTGGCCTATACTTTCATAATGCATATCTCATACTATTACTGGTAACACTTTATAATAACTTGCAGTAATAATCAGTTATTGGACCATCAATAAACTATTATCTCTTTATTAGCGAATGTGTGATAACAATGTATACATTATTTCTAAAAGAGTTACTGTATTTAGACATTAACAGGACAAAACCAGCAGAAAGCAGACTGAACCAACCAAGAATGTGCACTTTATGTCAATGTAAAGTTCTCAATCTAAAAAACTAAACAAAATAGCAGAATTATTAATCTTTTAGAAATGATTTATAGATAATTATCACACATTTACTAATAATAAGACGCTAGTTTATTGATGATGTAATAACTGCTTATCAATTAAAGTTATTATAAAGTGTTACCCTATTAGTAGATGTAGGCTATTAACTTTAAAGAAATGCAACAAGTTCAAATTTTTGATTCCCCTCAAATCTGTCTCCGAAGCGGTCGGTCGGTCCCCCCTCCCTGCCTGCCTGCCAGTCAGCAGCCAGTCCCTACGGAGGAGTGTCCTCAATGCGGGTTGGCAACTTGAAAACTTAAGATCAGAGATGGAGGAACTTTAAAGAAGTGTGTAAGATTCCAAAGAATGTGTCTAAGTCGGGACTTTTTCAAAAAGTTAGGCAAACTAAAGTTTCACCATTTGTAAGAAATGTTGTGCTGCACAATTAAATATACCGGGAGCACAATTAATCTCGTCACTCATGCTATCGTCAGTCTCACAGCTAGCTGGCACAGCATCATGAACCTCCTTGATGGAACCTTCGTGTTAACAGATCACCTACAACCTATAATCCAAAATGTAGCCAAGAACCTGTGTTATTTTGCTTGGTATGTTTGTTTTGCAATGAATAAAGTTTAATACTATTTAATATAAAATATAACATATCAGTTCAATTGCATAACTGTGCCCAATGTGCTCTCTGTCATTTACATTAATTTGTCATTCCTTACACAACACATACAGTGCATCCGGAAAGTATTCACAGCGCTTCACTTATTCCACATTTTGTTATGTTACGGCCTTGTTCCAAAATGTATTAAATTCATTTTTTTCCCTCAAAATTCTACACACAATACACCATAATGACAACATGAAAAAAGTTTTTTTTTAATTTTTGCAAATTTATTAAAAATAAATAACTAAGAAATCACATGTACATAAGTATTCACAGCCTTTGCTCAATACTTTGTTGATGCACCTTTGGCAGCAATTACAGCCCCAAGTGTTTTTGAATATGATGCCACAAGCTTGGCACACCTATCTTTGGGCAGTTTCGCCCATTCCTCTTTGCAGCACCTCTCAAGCTCCATCAGGTTGGATGGGAAGCGTCGGTGCATTGCCATTTCCGGACTCTCCAGAGACGTACAATCAGATTCAAGTCTGGGCTCTGGCTGGGCCATTCAAGGACATTCACAGAGTTGTCCTGAAGCCACTCCTTTGATATTTTGGCTGTGTGCTTAGGGTCATTGTCCTGCTGAAAGATGAACCGTCGCCCCAGTCTGAGGTCAAGAGCGCTCTGGAGCAGGTTTTCATCCAGGATGTCACTGTACATTGCTGCATTCATCTTTCCCTCTATTCTGACTAGTCTCCCAGTTCCTGCCGCTGAAAAACATCCCCACAGCATGATGCTGCCACCACCATGCTTCACTGTAGGGATGGTATTAGCCTGGTGATGAGTGGTGCCTGGTTTCCTCCAAACATGACGCCTGGCATTCACGCCAAAGAGTTCAATCTTTGTCTCATCAGACCAGAGAATTTTGTTTCTCATGGTCTGAGAGTCCTTCAGGTGCATTTTGGCAAACCCCAGACGGGCTGCCATGTGCCTTTTACTAAGGAGTGGCTTCCGTCTGGCCACTCTTCCATACAGGCCTGACTGGTGGATTGCTGCAGAGATGGTTGTCCTGGAAGGTTCTCCTCTCTCCACAGAGGAACGCTGGAGCTCTGACAGAGTGACCATCGGGTTCTTGGTCACCTCCCTGACTAAGGCCCTTCTCCCCCGATCGCTCAGTTTAGAAGGCCGGCCAGCTCTAAGAAGAGTCCTGGTGATTTCAAACTTCTTACATTTACAGATGATGGGGGCCTCTGTGCTCATTGGGACATTCAAAGCAACAGAAATTTTTCTGTACCCTTCCCCAGATTTGTGCCTCGAGACAATCCTGTCTCGGAGGTCTACAGACAATTCCTTTGACTTCATGCTTGGTTTGTGCTCTGACATGCACTGTCAACTGCGGGACCTTATATAGACCGGTGTGTGCCTTTCCAAATCATGTCCAATCAACTGAATTTACCACAGGTAGACTCCAATTAATCTGTAGAAACATCTCAAGGATCAACAGTGGAAACAGGATGCACCTGAGCTAAATTTTGAGCTTCATGGCAAAGGCTGTGAATACTTATGTGCATATGATTTCTTAGTAATTTATTTTTAATAAATTTGCACAAATCTCAAAAAAACCTTTTTCACAATGTCATTATGGTGTATTGTGTGTAGAATGTTGAGAAAAAAAATGAATTTAATACATTTTGGAATAAGGCTGTAACATAACAAAATGTGGAAAAAGTGAAGCACTGTGAATACTTTCCGGATGCACTGTACATCCTCACACGCACCCCTCCCCTCATACACCACTCAGGAGTGTCATACACAGGATGGAAAACATCAGTAGTAAGTTGTTTTTCTCTTATTAATTTGATATGTATCTTTGCATCTTTCCTATTGAATGGATGGTTTCTGGTTTGGTTAACTTGCCTGCTAAGAGTTCTCTTTACAAAACTACAGTATTTTGTATTTCAGTGGACAAGATTGAATGCAATTTTCGAGCAAAGATTTGTCCTTCCTTTATCATCATCATCGTCATCCGCTTTGTCTGGGGTCGGGTCGCGGAGGTAGCAGTTCAAGCAGGGTATCCCAAACTTCCCTTTCCCGGGCCACATTAACCAGCTCTGACTGGGGGATTCCAAGGCGTTCCCAGGCCAGTGTGGAGATATAATCCCTCCACCTGGTCCAAGGTCTGCCCCGCGGCCTCCGCCCAGCTGGACGTGCCTGGAACACCTCCCTAGGGAGGCGGCCAGGTGGCATCCTTACTAGATGCCCGAACCACCTCAACTGGCTCCTTTCTACGCAAAGAAGCAGCGGCTCTACTCCGAGTCCCTCACGAATGGCTGAACTTCTCACCCTATCCCTAAGGGAGATGCCAGCCACCCTCCGGAGGAAACTAATTTCCGCCGCTTGTATCCGCGATCTCGTTCTTTCGGTCATGACCCACCCTTCATGACCATAGGTGAGAGTAGGAACGAAGATAGACCGGTAGATTGAGAGCTTTGCCTTCTGGCTCAGCTCTCTCTTCGTCACAACGGTGCGATAGAGCGACTGCAACACCGCACCCACTGCTCCAATTCTCCGGCCCATCTCTCGTTCCATTTTACCCTCACTCGAGAACAAGACCCCAAGATACTTGAACTCCTTCACTTGGGGTAAAGACTCATTCCCTACCTGGAGTAGACAATCCATCGGTTTCCTGCTGAGAACCATGGCCTCAGATTTGGAGGTGCTGATCCTCATCCCAGCCGCTTCACACTCGGCTGCGAACCGATCCAATGAGTGCTGCAGGTCGCAGACTGATGATGCCATCAGGACCACATCATCTGCAAAAGCAGTGATGCAATCCTCTGCCCACCAACCCGCAGCCCCCTCCCCCGCGGCTACGCCGTGAGATCCTGTCCATGAATACCACAAACAGGATAGGTGACAAAGCGCAGCCTTGGAGGAGGCCAACCTTCACCGGAAACGAGTCCGACTTACTGCCGCAGACCCGGACACAGCTCTCGCTTTGGGAGTACAGAGATTGGATGGCTCTGAGTAGAGACCCCCTCACCCCATACTCCGCAGCACCTCCCACAGTATCTCCCGGGGAACCCGATCATACGCCTTCTCCAAATCCACAAAACACGTGTAGACCGGATTGGCATATTTCCAGGCCCCCTCAAAGATCCTCGCGAGGGTAAAAAGCTGGTCCGTTGTTCCACGACCAGGCCGGAAACCGCATTGTTCCTCCTCAATCCGAGGTTCGACTATCGGTCGAACCCTCCTTTCCAGCACCCTGGAGTATACTGTCCCGGGGAGGCTGAGTAATGTGATGCCTCTGTAGTTGGCACACACTCTCCGGTCCCCCTTTTTGAACAGGGGAACAACCACCCCGGTCTGCCACTCCTTAGGTACTGTCCCCGACTTCCACGCAATGTTGATAAGACGTGTCATCCATGACAGTCCCTCAACACCCAAAGCTTTCAGCATTTCTGGGCGGATCTCATCAACCCCTGGGGCTTTGCCACTGTGGAGTTGTTTGACTACCTCAGTGACCTCCGCCAGGGAGATTGATGCTGATCCCCCATCATCCTCCAGCCCTGTCTCTACTATGTAGGGTGGGTTTGTCGGGTTCAGGAGTTCCTCAAAGTGCTCCTTCCACCTCCCAATCACCTTGTCAGTTGAGGTCAACAACGTCCCATCCTTACTGTATACAGCTTGAATGGTTCCCTGCTTTCCCCTCCTGAGGTGTCGGATGGTCTTCCAGAACCGCTTTGGCGCCAGCCGAAAGTCCTTCTCCATGGTTTCTCCGAACTCCTCCCACACCCGCTGCTTTGCTTCTGCCACGGCCGAGGCTGCAGTCCTTCGGGCCTGTCGGTACCTTGCAACTGCCTCCGGAGTCGCCCGGGACAGCATGTCCCGGAAGGCCTCCTTCTTCAATCGGACCTTCCTTTAATCTATCATTATTTCTGAAATATTAGTAACATTGCTGTTATTTATTTAATACTCTTTCAGATGTGTAAGTTATTGTGGTATAACTTCACTTGGATCTTCATCTTTAACATGTCCAATCTGGAATAAGGATGACTGAGTTCCATCCATCATAGGATCAAACCCTACTTTTCTATTTCTTAAACTTGTGATGCTATAGTCCATATGAATGATCAATATAATTGTTAAACCTTTTTCTTTTTTGCTGTATTTTAGCTACGCACTTGTATTTTTGTGGACATCAAAAGGTTATTTAAATGGCCTGTTTATTAAAAGTCAATCGTGCTGCATTGCATCATGTTGAATCGTACCGTGTCGTATCTCATTGCTCTAGAGGTGAATCGTATTGCGTCACATCGTTGGTCGCTTCATATGTATCTTGCAGGTATCGGGTCGTTGGTAATGTATCGCAATGCGTATCGCAATGCGTATCGCATCGGCCTTAGAGAGAGAGATTTACACCCCTAGTCTGTTGTGGTGACGAAATATAATTTTTTTTTTAGCTGTTCCCTGACCCTTCCTCTAACTTCGTTGTACAGTTTAGGCAGTGCCGTCTGAGAAAAAAGCTTTAGGCCAGGGAGCTGGACCGCCAGCCTCTAACCTCACGACAGCTGCTGCTGACACGGGGAATTCAACCCAAGTCACATGAGATGATCGATATCAATCTTATGATTGTACGTCCATTAGTGAGTTATTTAGGTAAGTATGTCGGTAAATTGTTCTAGCCTAGATTAGCACATAGACCATAATTCAGTGGTCACTATTAGCATGCTAGATTTTTTCTTTTGGACGATCAACAATCATTTTGGGACGGCTTCCGGGAGGATGGTGAAAAAAGTTAGTTAAGAAGTGCCAAGGTTCTGTGTGCAAACCAAATCACTTCCAGATCCTTTATTTGTGAAAAATCTTGTTTGCATCGTGGTTTGCAGGGATGATTTGGTTCATTTTGAAATTAAGCTATTTATGTCTACCGATTACCCAAACGGATATGCTTAGTGCTAACTAGCTACTACTAGTTTGTTTACTAAACTGTGGCTGTGCCTTTAGCATGAACGTGTTTTACCCATGAAGAAAAGTCCAGCTGTGTAATTATGGTCCGTGTACTAGGCGGCCAACGGATTTTTGTTTTGAAATGATAAAACCAATATCGGGAAACGCAATTTTCCAAATACCATTTAGAACTAGGGAAACAAAAAACTGAACACAAAAAAAACTGCCCGTTATCTCATTTTCTATGATGTGCTTATAAAAGGAAATCGGCAATTAAAATACTTTCTTTAAAGTCTTTCTCAATTTCGCTTAGAATTTTTTTATTTATTTGTTTGTGACCCGGAAGTTGCTCCCGACCCATGAGCTTGATGGTCAGCAGAGGCCGCGCTGCCATTTAATTTGTCATTCTCTCAAGTGTATTTTGAATTTCGGCGGGAATCGCAATGGCTACTTTCGTGATATTTCCAGGAGGTCAACGGGTAACAACTTTCAGGTGCTGTCATTGTTAAATTTAAAATGTACAGTTTTGCACGTGAGGGTATTTTGTGATGTTTCCATGCACTATGCGCACACAGCACCTTGTTTAGCTTTGTGGTATCACGGCATGTGATTCTATAGGTAGAATGAGTTAATGCTAAAGATATTAGTTAAAAGTAATTTTTCTAGATACTTTATCTAATTGTTGAAAGTGTTAGATGGTGTTTTTATTTTATTTTAGTTATTATTCAAATTGTAAAGTAATATTTTGGTCGAACAGTTGGTCGATTTAGTTTAGGATTTATTATAATCCTTTGTTCACAGAGGCCGTTGGCTTTGTTATACTATGACGGCCTGCTCCCGCCCAATGTAGCAACCAGAGCGTTCAGGTTGTAGGTCACTTATGGTATCTTTCATCCTTTCCAAGTAAACAGGTCAATAGGAATAGTCTGTTCATTACAGATGACACGAACACTGCAGTCTTCCCTGAGCCAACAGGACATTTTAGCATCATCAATCTACTACATTGTGGTCCTTATGAGGTCAACAGTGATCACAAGTCAGCTCCCTGCCAGCAGCGCCCTACCCACTGCTGGTGTCCCTTTTGCTTTTATGCACAGACCCTCTACTTTACCTGTAATTCCACGGGCTAGCAGCATGTTCACAGCCAGATCTTTCAATAGGTTCGTTGTTAAATATTCTACGAACTCTGCTGCTAAAATTGTGTCCTAGTAATATATCTGATCTAATAATATATCTGATTTATCCCCAGCTCAGTCCATTTTGTGGAAGAGGTTCATGGCAAGCTCAGTGCTTCCAGGACTGTAGTCATTCGCTTTTTGAAATGGATGCAACTGTTGAGGGAATTATAGCAAAAGTGAAGGTTCCCTTATGCTCTGATGAGCCAATTACCCTGACCGACAGCCATGGGAATGAAACAGGTGACTCAGAGGGCACAAGAAGTAAGTTGTATGATCAGAAACAAGCTTTTATTTTGCAATTTCTATTAACATTATTGTTGATTTTAAAGCTGCTATGTGTACTTTATTTGTAGGTGATTTTGATGACCCCTACCGTTTACTTAGTGTAATTAGTTTCCCTAACCATCGCAAAGAAGACATGCAGAATGCTTGTGGTCACTACATATCACAACTATACTTCAAGTGTGGGCATCTTTCCTGATTTAGTGACACACTTCCTTGTGCTGTAAAGCTAATCGTCACAGTTTTGCGGGAGATCACGTCTGGCAGCAGACAAATTTTATATTGAATATTATACTTCAAGAGGACTGATCTGAACGGCGATTTTTTCATATCCCAGACATTACAATGTTCCGACTGTAGAAAGGAATTGATAACAAAAATGTTGCCTAGAGTGGCTTTAAATACAGAATTGTTTTCTGACTCCAATGTTCCCATTACTGGAAACAGTACTCCAGAAAAATATATGCCATAGTGGAGTTCCAGAACGGAAGAAGGGCTAAAATAAAGTAATAAAACATCTGACGCATCACATAATTATTTAACTATTGCCATTGGTGATGCAGCATATTCCATATTAGTGGTGTAATGGACCGTAGTTAATCCGTGATCTGTATGGACACAAATAAAACATAAAACGTGCTGCATTTCACTGTTATGCATCGCTCCCTAATACCCCTTTGACACAGAGAAACTTCACTTTGTTATAGCAAGATGTGTGTGTCATACTGACAAGTCACATAATAATAAGAATATGACTTTGCGATGACAAGATGTGTGGGTCATATTGACGCATCACATAATAAAAAGTGTCCAGATTTAGGTGGTGAGTTACATTGTGTGCCAGTGACTGACGTGTTTTTCATACATCTATAATCCTTTCTTTTTTGTCCCTACATTTAAGTCAAAGGGCCGAAGACGGCTTGAGCCTATAAGAGGTAATTGGTCAAATTGACCAACTAAAGCAAGCCACCAAGAGCCTCCAAGAGACATCATTGGTACAATACATCAGCTCTCTGAGCTGCCAAAGACCGAAAGCACAGCAGTAGTGCCAGATGCCTGTCTACTCCCTTTAAAGGACACCTTCACCTGTCTCGTTTGTAAAGGTATGTGTAAGATATGTAACAGCAGGTACTTGTACAGTACAAAACACAGCCTTCAGTTAATTGTATACTTTCATATTGAAGGTAGATTTTATTTAGTAGCATTAATGTTTTTAATTGTTTAACACCTTGCAGCTCTAATGGCAGCACCCATTTGTTTACCCGTTTACTACATGCTGCAATGGTCTACCTGCCGAACATGTGTTGAGCAGTGTTAACTGCAGATCACTGCCTGAAATACAGAGCAGAAGAGTTTCATTCCAAGGTACACCAAGTTAATGGTCTGTCTGCTGTCTTATCTTTTTTCCAGGGGATACAAACGGAGTAACTCATGTATCATAAACTTTTTTGATTTCAATCACATCAGCTTGTTTACTGGGCTATTATGTTTAAAACCCTGTTTGATGTTTAAAAACAGCTTTTGGCTCAAATTTAAACTGGTTTACGTTACCATTTAAAAAAATACTTGACTAAGACTTGAAAGATTGCAAGTGTTGTGTTTATTGCAAACAGTTAAAATATATGTGCAATTTATTTAAATTGTTCTGCATTTTGAGTTTCCTCTGTAATAAATTTTCATTTTTTTTAATATTCTGCTTCTTCATTGACCATTGCAGGTCACTGTACAAACACAAACACTGTCAAACACATCTTCTGGTGATGTCAATAAGAAACCTAACTGCATCTTTAAAAGGGCCATTGTTATGGTTAACCACATTTTGGTAATGTGATGACAACTCAAAGTGAGAACCAAACCCAGTTTCAGTCCATTGTTGGGCTTCTTCAGAGGGGAAAGGGTCACATCCAAAAATTGATTCCCTTTTCAAGGCTCATCCCAATTCCTGCTGATAGAGGTCAGATGCAACAGCACCAACAGGCAAAAGGTCCTCGGGAGGTTTTGCAGGACACTCTTCTTTTGCCAGCTCATTTGGTATTCCCTTTCCTGCAAGACCGGTAAGTGATTAGTGAGATTTCAGGGGTTTAAAGTGAGTTGATAGTGTGACATTATCTGCGGGCTGTGATGTGGTGTCTGGGAGGCCTCACGACACCACAACGAAAAGTCTAGTGTGTCAGAATTTTTTTACATTTTCTTGCCATGTGTGACAACTCCTACGATGTGTTTCTTGACGTTGACCAATAGGATTACAGAGTGCTCTCTGGTGCACATATGTCAATAAAGCGCTTCTGTATCCATGACTGACAATTTCTTGACCCTTCTCCCCGACGGCGTATGAACTCTCGCGAGGTTGTGATAGACTGCACATGACGATTGGTCGGGGTCACACTTGTAATGTTGCCAGTCTCCCGGCCAAGACAAGACACTAATTTATCAGGTAATCTGACATGGTGACCATCGTGAACGATAAAAACAATCGTGTAGTCTGATCCCGGTATAATGCTGGTCTCATGGATGTAGGCTACGACTCAACTGGTGCTCATGACCTACAATAACTTCCGGGTCACAACATTAAAATATCTAAGCAAAATTGCGAAAGACGTAATCACATGTATTTTAATTGCCGATTTCATTTTATAAACACTTTTAAAACAGGCCGCTTTTTCCCCCCTTTTTTATAAAAAAAAAAAAACGGGAAACGACCCGTTTTCTGTTTTTTGTTTCCCTAGTTCTAAATAGGCCTAGTATTTGGAAAACAACTCGCTTCATGATCTTCGTTTTCTCATTTCAAAACGAAGATCCGTTGGCCGCCAAGTACACTATCCAGACCCTAAAGGTTAACGCTGCTACAAACAATTAGTGAATATGCGTGTAAGAAGCATTTTAGTTAACGGACTAGAATAACTATGGTTGATGGTAAAGATAATTTTCTTTGCACATTGTGCAGAACAAAAACCAAACTGGACGCAAGAACAGCTTTTACTTGTTGCCCAACATGCATGAAAGGAAGGACATTATTAAAGGAATATTTGAAATTGGGTTGTTTGTTGGTGAAGTGACTGCTTCCCTGACTAGCTCTACTATGATCATAATATGCTCGCGATTAAGGCGGTACCTTTTTAAAAGCTCAGCATCATTAAATGTTTCTAAAACGTTGATGTGATTAAGAGGCAGATTGCCGGCAGCACCATTTGGGATTGTTTGTGATTTGGTCTCAGTGACTTAGGAGTCCTCTTGACTACCCATAACATTTCACAGATTTAGGAGGTGGTTTTAGCCCTGAAACGGTTTGTGAAATGCTCTTAGAGCCACATACATTTTTTTATCTAAAAGTAAGAGATTTAGAATTAGGACTGACACGCCCATTTCTTTTTATGAGTTTCTCCTAAATCAGCAAGTTAGGAGCTAATTTTAGCCTTAAGATGTTTTGTGAATAAGGTCCCAGACAGATGCCATTACTAGAAATACTATCATAGCCATGCGGGGCCTTATTGTAACATGATGCTTACATACTGTTATAGCCCAATTGGTTAAGTATGTTTCTTTTTCTCTTGTGCTTTAACATACAGTCAACACATATTATGTAACCATAAATGACAAGGTTCTCTAGCTCATATATACACACACTTACAAATTATTTGTTTAATTGTATGCAGATCCATTTTGCAACCTATAAGACACGCAAAAGCAACATTTACAAGCTTTCCAATGCAAACCTAACTTTCCTTCTGTACTCTGTACCCCCCCTCCACACCCCCACCCCCACTCACACAGGACTACACAATTACCATGTACTTCCAGCAGTCATGGAGGGACAAGCGATTGTCCTACACAGGGATTCCGCTTAACCTAACGCTAGACAACAGAGTGGCTGACCAGCTATGGGTTCCCGACACCTACTTCATCAACGACAAGAAGTCCTTTGTCCACGGTGTTACTGTCAAGAACCGTATGATCCGACTGCATCCAGATGGAACCGTTCTCTACGGACTAAGGTGCTGGTTTAAGTGTTGATTTGAAAGTTTTGGCAAATGTAGGTGTAGTACAAATTGAAGGATTTGGGCATGTGTCCACACGTCCACAAGTTTAGGAATAACAGGCTTATAAAATAAAAATAAAAAATCAGTTTGAACCTTTAAGTTTCTTGTTTGTAGCGGAGCTGTAATGACTTGAGTAAATTGACTCGACTCGACGCAACTCGGCAATGCCATCAAAAGACTCGACTCGACTCTGAAATTCTCCATTTGACTCGAGTCATTAAATAAATAACCAAAACGAAATAAAACATTTTAATATGCACAACTATAGGCTAATCTAAGGCCACTATTTTGGTTGTCAAGACTGTTACTAAGCAAGCGTAAATACTTTCTAGCCCACAAGCGTAGTGTGTACGCGCCAAAGCCAGGGGGAAGAAAGATTTAGCCTAAATTTCTACATAACTGGAACAAACATGGAAAGTTCACAAAAAATACTTGGAGTGGTGGAGTTTGGTTTTAAAAATTATACAGTGGACCAGGAGAAAAACAAACATAATGCAATATGCCAGCACTGTGTAGTATTAATAACTGTAAACAATATGAGCGTAGTCTATGGTAAATTTAGTGCTGATAACGGAATGAGACCACACACGGACATACATAACGGAGATCAGCATTAGATAGACTGAAAGGACCTTGCGGAACTAATCTGTAAAACAAATCAGAAAAATGTGGCAGAGATAAAATGTCAGAACTAGTGACTGGAAGTGACTTGGGCCAGATAGCTGGCTCGACTCTAACAACAATAGTGACTGGACTCGAGCTTGTATGTGAAAGACTCGACTCGACTGTCCATTCCAAATAACTCGACTCGGTTCCCAATTTTTGGTGACTCGTTACAACTCTGGTTTGTAGTCCTGAAAACATGCATATGGTTTTGTGTTTGTGTTAACATGTGTGTGTCGCATTCTTAATTGAGTATTTGGTGTTGTGTAACTTAATGTGTAGCATTAAGTTTGGCCTATTTGCTTGAACTTATGTCTTATGTTGCAGACTTTCAGTCATTACCAGTACTTTTTTTTGCATTGTTTGTCCATTTACTCTAACCTACAGCTTCACATTTTATTAAGTGAATATCACTGGCCAATAGAATAGTAATTGCATAAAGGTCCAGTTTAAAAATAGGGCTTGAATGGAGCAGCATATGTGGTGCCACATGCTGGGGGCTTTCTCCAAAGCTTCTGTTGGCCAGGTTTACTTGTGCCTCTGTAGCGTGCAAGGGAGACCCAAGTGGTGAATCATTTATCGAGCTGAATTCCTCTGCAGTCCCGGACACGCCAGCAAGAGAAGCCTCCTCCTCTTAGACTAACTGTACGGTACATGCAGCTGTGGCCTCTGCAGCTGCTAAAACCTTATTAAAGCAAGCCACGGCCATTAAGGGAGCTTAAATTTAGTACATTTTTAGACAATGCCCTTTTCCTAGTTCAAAGAGATCCTGTTTTTTCTTGTGAAGAATGACTTGACAGTATTTTATTCGTTGTCGTCGTCGTCGTCCCCTCCCACTGCAAGTCAAAACTGTACCTTAGGGGATGCCCTTGAGTTAACACATCAGTTTAGTGTTTACATATTTCAAGTTAAGCACATTCGACCCATTATTTCCGCTACTTATTTATCCTAGTAATTACATTCTGAATTCTAAATTCTTTCTTTTTTATAATTTGCTCCTTCATAAAAAGATGTGTTTGTATGCAACTAACTTTGTTTTAAGGCAAGGTAAATACAACAAATACTGTCCTTGGTTTTTCCATTAACTAACATCTGGTGCTAACAGCTGTCTTCATGTCTCAGGATAGGTTACATCACATTAGGTTGTTAGAAAACCCATTCATTCAAGTGAGGCACTAATTAGAAAAATTAGCATGTGATTTGACGAGGGCTGATCTGTAGGATTTTGGCTTTTGTTGATTTGATGGTGCTTAATGATGGGTCACCTTTCACCGGGGTAAATCGCCAAGGTAACTTACGCTGCACACCTAACCTGCTTCGGAGCAGGTTATGTTGGAGATAACAGATCAACACATAAAACCATCGTCTACTGACCAATCAATTATCTTGAAAATAGCATCACCAATCCTAGAAGACCTCATGGACCTCAGATCAAAGTTCAGTTTGGTTTTATTCGTCATATGTCAGTATACAGTAGGCTTCAATGAAATGTAAACCCAACTGCGTCAATGTGCAAAAGAAGATAAAGAATGGAATAAGATTAAAAAATATATCAAAAATGGATAAAATCTAAGATGTAGCCACAAGAGCATACGATTATTAAATAATGTAGTACAAATGCCATGTGCAGTCTTGCGTTGTGCAGAGATAAATAAAAATAAAATTTGTTAATAAATACAGATAACACTGTATGATAAAAACGTCTTTTGTTATTCACTGTTCTTTCTTACACACACGGTTTGCGAACAGTGACACGTTTAACACTGCCAGGGTTGCAGCTGAAAGTATAAGGCTAAAATGGCTTTCACGTCAACATAATACATTGGTCTGAATTTTTTTTTACCAGCTTTCTTTTCACGTGAACCCAATCATGGCTAGATTGGGGAATCTGGGTTGATCTACCGAGTTGATATCCACCTTCGTGGTAGCACTGATGCATGATTGCGGTTGTAAGGGTTAGTGAACCCAGATAGCAAAACGATATCCTGGATATGGTGAACTTGCTTCGTGGTATAGACCCCTGGAATACTAATAAAATTTGTTCCATTCCATTCCACCTATTTTTTACTTCCTTATCAACCTTATTCATTGCATTAAAAATGGAAAACCTAATGTATAGTTCCTGTTCCTAAAAGCCACAAGTTAAATATCCTAATTATTTCAGACCTATTGCTCTAAAATCTCAGATTATGAGTGTTTGAAAGGGCTGTACTTCAACATATCAACAATTTTGTTGAAAACTACAATGATACAATGCAGTTTGCTTGTCAACACAAAGAATGGAATAAGCTTCTTGTGATCAATGCTTTGCTACATGTTGTCCATACGGTTTATGAGCATCTCATAAGACCACATAGTTATATTAGACTGATGTATTTTGACTGCTCTAGTGATTTTGATACTATCCAACCACATATTTTAACTTGAGAACTGGGAGCTATGAACAGTCAACCTTCTCTTATTATGTGTTCTCTTAACTATCTCACAAAAAGGCCTCATCATCACAGATTATCTTAACCAACACAGGGGTACCCAAAGGAATTGTTTAATCTAATTTATCTTTACATTGTATACTTCTGAAATTAGGCCTTATCATTAATTTACTCATATGCTTAACATTTCTGATGACACTGCTATTGTTAGTTCTATATAGTATAGCTTATATATAGTGGGTAGAAGTGCTACCTGGTGACCAAAAGGTCCGGAGTTACAAAGCACACCTGGGAGCACCACCACTATGGTGCCGTTGAGTAAAGCACGTAATTTCATTGTAAGTCGCTTTGAATAAATGTCTGCTAAATGACCATAATGCAATCTAATCTATATCTGAGGATAAGACACTAGCATATGAGAATCTCATTGATTTATTTGTTAACTGGTGTTCAAAGAACTATCTAGAAATGAATGAGTGAAACCAAAATGGTAATTGTTGATATGAGAAGAAAATATCTTTAACTATTCATAGTCAACAGTCATAATCAGAGGATTTGCAATTGAAAGACTGAAGACATACAAATATTGTGGTGTTACTATAGACGTCAAACTTGATATGATATCAGAGGTCTATACTACGAAGCAGGATTTTGGGTTAGCTAGGTAACTTAAGGTTTAACCCTGGGTTATCTATACCACAATTGGTCACTTTTCACCGAGGTAAATTGCCATGGTAACTTATGTTTCACACCTAACCTGCTCCAGAGCAGGTTATGTTCGAGATAATAGATCAAAACGTATAAAAGCACTACCTATTAACAAATCAATTATCTTAGAAAATTGAATCACTCCTAGAAGATCCCGTGGACCTTGGTTCAAAGTTCAAAGTTTGGTTTAATTCGTCATATACAGTACAATGAAATGAACACCCGCCAACTGCTTAAATGTGTAAAATAAGGCTACAGAATAAAATCTATAAAATATATTATGTACAATTGCAATACAAATATTAAAGAAAGAAGTGCAAGTGCCATATGTGCAATGTTGCGTTGTCCGAAGTAGAGATGAATAAAAAAAATGAATAGGCTAGACAGATAATTCTGTTAAAAACGTCTTAAGTTATTAATTGTTCTCTTGCCAGAGTTGTATGGAGGACGATGTGCCAATATAAAATAATTCAATAAATAAAAAGTGAAATGTTGACTGAAATATTTAAATGTCCGTCCATCTATTAGCTATACCGCTTATCCTTTGCAGGGTCGCGGGGGGGCTGGAGCCTATCCCAGCCGACACAGGGCGAGAGGCGGGGTACACCCTGGACAGGTTCGCAGTCTATCACAGGGCTGACACATAGGGACAGACAACAACTCACACTCACACATACACCTACTACGGGCAATTTAGAGTCACCAATTAACCTGCATGTTTTGGACTGTGGGAGGAAACCCACGCGAACACAGGGAGAACACGCAAACTCCACTGAAAGGCCCTTGGGTCAGGTTGGGATTGAACCCAGGACCTTCTTGCTGTGAGGCAACAGTGCAAACCACCGAGCCACTGTGCTGCCCCAATAATAATAATTAAATGTAACAAGTTTAATTATTTATGTACATATTTCATTATTTATGTATTTATTTATATAACTATATATTTCAGTATTTAATTATTTATTTCTACATTTATTTATTGTCACATTTACCTATTTTGCTCTGTATTTATTTATTTCATGGTAGTTGGTGTTCTGTGCACTGTGAAATAAATAAATCTGTCAACTTCATCCATCAATGGCTGGGAGGGTCTAACATTTGATTGGTCGATTTAAGTAGATTGCTTTTGCCTAGTGTTGCTTTGTTGCGGCTTCGAAGTGAATGCTTCTCATGCCATCATGATGGATAAATTGACATTATAGAAATAGCTAGAGCAATGTCCGCACTAACTATGACAGCGAACTAACTAGGACTCGTAGGAGAGCTCAGTAGGCTTACATTTGTAAACAAAGAACTTGCAACACTTCTGGGTGGCGGTAACAATTTTGATTGAGAGAAGATGCCTTGATCTGTTTGGAAATGAACCAAAATATTGTCTCCCTGTTGTAGACACTTGACAGTTAGATTTTTTAGATCCCATTAAGCAAAAACACCCAAAGACAACTATGTTGAAAGCACTTGGTGACATTGAGTTCGTAAAATGTGTGCTAGTAACATCATTAAGCGTTATTAAGTGACCAACATTAATGTTTCATTGAAGTTAAATGGCAGTTAGAAGAAATAGGAAGGCTACTTTCCTTAATCTATTATTATCTTAAACTATTTGCTAGGCTACTACTTCTTTGTAATCTATTTTATACAGGATTGTCTATCTGACTAGCCTACTTGTTTATCAATTTCTCTCTTGTATTAGGCTGTGCCATTACAAAATTAATCTAGACAGTAATCCCCCTACATATTCTTCTTATTGTTTCTTATTTAGACAGCATTTCACAACTAATTTAACGTGCCAGCTCCGCTCATTGTCCATTCCGCTGCCGGGCCACAACCAACTGTCATGGTTGGGTTGCGAGGTCATGGGCCGGTGTTCTGACAATTTGCGCCTCCCCTCGGAATGGGCTTCCCGATAGCACATATTATCAAATACAACTTACATTTTAAAACAAATACAACTGAAAAATTGAGCCTCCCCTCCAAATGGGCTACATCAATTGAATAGTATGAGGTATCCCATTTTGACAGGGAGAAATTACCCTGTGTTTTGAAATAAATGCATAGGCCTACTTTTTTAACACATTAAAGAAACGACCGCTCAGAATGCGCTACCAAGTAAATGCTCATGCGCAGTTTATGAAAGTAGCCCATCCTGAGGAGGAGGCTCAAAATTTCAGAACACATAGGCTGATCATCATGATCCCTAATTGTATGCTGAGCGGTCGGAACACAGTATTGGTCATTTCATAAAATAGTCACGCACTAACAAGAAAAACGCCACAACTATGTATTTTCTACAATTAACTATAGTAAATGATAAATCTCTGTGTACATAACTAACAAACTAGCTCCCACTGGTAGCTAACTAACTCTAACAAACTAGTTCCCACTGGCACTGCACTGGTGGCTGGCTAGCACGTTAATTTAAAGACTTGTAGTCGTAGCTTTACCTAACCGCAAAAGCAGCACGTAAGACCGAAGTGTTCAAATGTGCATTAATAAAAAATATCAATTGTCAGTTTTTCAAAAAGTGACCGTTTTAGTGTCGGAAGAAGGTTTGTTGTTACCTCCTTGTAGCCAACTGAAGTCGTTTGAAAGCCAAAACCTCACACGGCTGACTTTCACATTACTTTAGTCTTTTACTGAGCGAAATAATTAATATGGCGATAGATACATGGTAAAACGCATTATCTTTACATGTTATATAATCGTTTATCTAAATAAAGCGTACAATATATAAAACGTGTACTCTGAAAACCGCAATCGCGTCAAATGACTTAGTTGTTTAGGACTTGGGCACCAGGCTCCAACATTCTATAGCCTACAACTGCCGGAAAAACAAACCGATGGCCTGCATTAGCATTAGGTAACAGATGTGTATAAAATCATGCGACGCTAAAATATAAATAGATAGGCCTACCTTATTCTATTATACAGTTAACTTGTAGATAAATAAGTTATAGATTTATAAAACCAGCGGATAAGTAGGGCCCATACTGTTGATTGGACCAAGATACCATCTTCACTTCCATCAAGACAAGACGTTGCATTATGTGGTTCACCGAGAGCTCTGATCTGATTATATTCATATGCCTAATTACAAATGAATAGTAAATTAAATTCTTGAATATATTTCAAAAATAAAAAGGCTTAGACATGTTTGGAAGAAAAATGACAAAATCAGTAGTGTTAACGTTTTTATTTTATTTGTGGCAACCAGTCTAGGTTACGATATAGGAATGGAAAAAAAATTATGTTTACGTACATACAAACAAACCCATGCTGCAAACCAGATCCATGAAAACCCCCTGAATAGCATAAGTATACTAACCATAGGCCTATGTTTAAAAGTGGGAATACCCTCTATTACAAACCTACCAAACTGAACTCTGGCACCTGCAGGCTCACATATCCAGAACCAAACTTGCTCATTTAAAATCTGCATATGGTCAGTCAATGAAGCCGGCATGATTCTGTATAAGCAGGTGCTCACCACACAAGGTTAACTTTGACCAGACACCACTGATCCTTACATCAGCCTCATACAGCTTAAGTCCCCTGATTTTCTGCTCGCTGACTACTCTGCCTTCCTCCTCCCTATAACAGTTACATTTGGCCTGCCGTGCAACCCAACAGTCTGTCTGTAATCTATCTGTGATTGCTTTTTTAGGTTAATGACGGCCTCATCTGCAGCTCTTAAACAACCAAGTTGATTGATCGTATCATCATGCCTCCCATCCTCTTATTACAACACTTGGTTCCTGTATTTGATAACTCATTTGGCAAACTAAAGATCCACTTGTCATATGCCTCTCTGTCCATGGAAGCCATCTGCCTAAACAAACTAAACTGTACAACTAAGTATTGAACTCCCTTAAATCTATAAAAACTTGCAAGCTTCTTGCTACAGATCATTTTAGGGTCTTGTTGGTTTTCTAAAATCTCTGTTGGTAATGTTAGTCTTTTAAGCAGTGACAAAATAAATCAGTCATTGTGCACTGAAGTGCTGTTATAAAAACATGCCAAAATGGGTTTGAAATTAACCATTAGGCATTGACATCTCAGTTTGTTTTGATAAATCCTGGATTCTCATTTTATTTAACAGATCAAAGACAGCCACGTGAAAGGCCAGGTTACGGACAAAACCTAAAAGTAAGGAGAAAGAAACGATCTCATTGCTCCTAGCTGCAGTTGAATTATTCCATATCTAATTTAAGTTAATTTGAGCATTTAAATATGTCTACAAAGGGTAGGTTTCATTAAATGTTTATATAATCTACCGTGTTATGGTGTTTAACACTGTGTAGCTAACGTTAGCTTGCTTCAGACATGGACGCATCATTTAAAATAAACTATGTGCGACTGATCATTATTTTTGTGGTCATCATTAGACCTTATTTACAATTGCTTGTTTAGAAACACATCTTATTCAACAAAACATGAACATGGTTCAGTGTAGACAATCGTTTCGCTATGGACACCAATTACATTTTCTTTGCCTAGTTTGTCATGGAGATGGACCTTGCTATGTCTAGCATGTTTATTCAGCTGCGCAAAGGCAAAACGTGGACCAAGAATGGACGCAGGATTACCTCACAGATGTTAAAAAACCATCATGAGGTGCAGAAACTTGTTCGCGAAGGGGAGGCCACAAGATTCATGCAACCCTTAAGGGGAACGTTTGCTTTCTGGAAAGAAACAAAGGACCTCTTCGCTTGTTTGAGGCAATTAGAGCTGCCTACATTTTTCTGCACGTTCAGTGCTGTAGAAATGAGGTGGCCAGAGATCATTGAAACTATCAAAGAGCAACAAGGAGAAACTGACATTCTCGGAATTGGACTGGGCCACTAAATGTGACATCCTACGAAGCAACCCTGTGACTGTCATAAGAGTATTCGATAAAAGGGTGGAAACTCTAATGAGAGACTTGATTTTGTCACCGGCTCATAGGAGAAGTTGTTGACATGTTTTACCATGTGGAGTTCCAGGCCAGAGGATCACCCCACATGCATTGCATATTTTGGATTAAAGATGCACCACAGTGTAAGGCTGATCCTGACCAAGAAGTTGCTGCCTTCATCGATAAATATATATCGTGCCAGCTGCCTGATCAAGAGAGAGACCTTGAACTGTACAATATTGTGAAAGAAGTGCTGTCTCACAGCAGAAACCACATAAAGTCATGCAAGAATGGTAATAAACATTGCTGCTTTGGGTTTCACAAGTCACCTGTGAATTCTACTTTTATAACTCGACCAAGGCCACCTGAACCTGACGAACCAAACCCACAAGCACAAGCAAGACATAAGCTGAAGCCAGTTTGGGATTAGTTAAACGATCCAGCAGCTTCCTTTGAAAATGCATAAGAAATACAGTACTTGCAAAGTGCAGCATGACTTGAGGAATTTTCCGATCACCTTCAGTCAATGAAAAGCGGTAGTACTGTGATGATGAAACGTGCCCCCAAGGACTGCTGGGTTAATGGCTACAATCTTGACTTGTTGAGAACATGGAATGCAAATATGGACATTCAGTACATTCTGGATCCCTACAGCTGCATAATGTACATGCTGTCATACATAACCAAGGACGAACATGAGATGAGTGACAATCTCAAACAGATCATAAAGGAACCTGGCCATCAAAATGCATCTGACCTCGACCAAATTAAACAGATTATGCAATGTGTACTCCAAAAACCGTGAAGTCAGTGTGCAAGAGGCTGTCACTCATGTGTGCAGCTTAAAACTCAAGTCTTGTTCACGTAACGTAATCTTTATTCCGACAGATGGCAATGCTCTGAAGATGAGCATACCAATGAAGCAGCTTGATACAAGAGACCTGGATTCTGTCAATGTATGGATGACTGGATTGCCTGAAAAGTATAAAGCCAGGCCCCAAACAGTTGATTTTGAACAGATGTGCATGGCTGACTTTGCAATAGTCAACTCAGTAGTTTGATGCAAAGAGAAGATTGGGAAAACACCATACCTCTTCAAAACAACATGGGATTTATTCAGAGAAGGACCACCGGCAAACCAGCTGTCATAAAGTATGCATGTTTTTCACAACAGAAGGTGCCTCAAAAGTTTTACGGCACTCTTCTCAAGCTTTACCTTCCATACAGGAGGGAAGATCAATTTAAGTCACAACAATTCAACACTTAGCAACACTTCTATGAGAGTGCATGTGTCAAGCTCACGGTTAGTGATGCCTGTATTGGAAATTGTGCGACAACAACCGGTCACGGTATGAAAAGGACAGTGATGCTGTAGAGCGTGCCATTGAGGACTTTATCACAACTGAACCCATTTAGGATGCATGGGCCAATTTTGCTTCAAAAACTGAACTAATTCGAATAGAAACAATTGCAGACCATCATCCAGTGGATTCCCAGGAGGAAAATGTACAAGGCAACGTGCCCGTATACACTAGAAATGTTTCCAGTAGACCAGTCGTGTAGCTCAGTGAGGGTCCAGTTCTGAGCTCCAGAGTTGTGCGACAATATACCAAGGCTTAAATCAAACACAGGCAGCTATGTTTTATAAAGTAAGAGACTGGACAGTGAGGCTTGTAAATGGAGAAAACACTCAACAATTATTTTACTTTGATCAAGTGCATTTACAATGAAGAAACAAAAATTGAGAAGATCGTCCAGTATGGACGAACAGAATGACACATAAAGGCAAATTGTGTGAGCTTCGTTTCCTATTGAACACAGGGGGAACGCTATCTGACAGTAACATTCCCAGCCGTCAGCTGGTGTACTAGTGATATGTTGTGAATATGAGTTTGACAGGTGTGTGAGCTTCGTTTCATATTGAACACGGGGAACGTTATCTGACAGTAATCTGACATTCTCCGCTCTCGTATAGTAACAGAGCTTTAATACTTTCAAAATGAAAACTCTTTCCCAAATATAATACACTGCTCAAAAAAATTAAAGGAACACTTTGAAAACACATCAGATCTCAATGGGGAAAAAAATCATGCTGGATATCTATACTGATATGGACTGGGTAATGTGTTAGGAACGAAAGGATGCCACATCGTTTGATGGAAATGAAAATGATCAACCTACAGAGGGCTTAATTCAAAGACACCCCGAAAATCAAAGTGAAAAAATGATGCGGCAGGCTAGTCCATTTTGCTGAAATCCCATTGCAGCAACTCAAAATGGTACTCAGTACTGTGTATTGCCTCCATGTGCTTGCATGCATACCTAATGAGACGACGGATAGTGTCCTGGGGTATCTCCCCCCAGATCTGAACCAGGGCATCACTGAGCTCCTGGACAGTCTGAGGTGCAACTTGGCGGCATCGAATGGAATGAAACATAATGTCCCAGAAGTGTTCTATTGGATTTAGGTCAGGCGAGCGTGGGCCCAGTCAATGGTATCAATTCCTTCATCCTCCAGGAACTGCCTGCACACTCGCCACATGAGGCCGGGCATTGTCGTGCACCAGGAGGAACCCAGGACCCACTGCACCAGCGTAGGGTCTGACAATGGGTCCAAGAATTTCATCCCGATACCTAATGGCAGTCAGGGTGCCGTTGTCTAGCTTGTAGAGGTCTTTGCGTCCCTCCATGGATATGCCTCCCCAGAACAGGCAGCATAACATTCTCCACGGCTTCTCCAGACCCTTTCATGTCTGTCACATGTGCACAGGCTGAACCTGCTCTCATTTGTGAAAAGCACAGGGCGCCAGTGGCGGACCTGCCAATTCTGGTGTTCTATGGCAAATGCCAATCGAGCTCCACGGTGCCGGGCAGTGAGAACAGGGCCCACTAGAGGACGTTGGGCCCCCAGGCCACCCTCATGAAGTCTATTTCTGATTGTTTGGTCAGAGACATCCATACCAGTGGCCTGCTGGAGGTCATTTTGTAGGGCTGTGGCAGTGCTCATCCTGTTCCTCCTTGCACAAAGGAGCAGATACCGGTCCTGCTGATGGGTTAAGGACCTTCTACGGCCCTGTCCAGCTCTCCTGGAGTAACTGCCGGTCTCCTGGAATCTCCTCCATGCTCTTGAGACTGTGCTGGGAGACACAGCATACCTTCTGGCAATGGCACATATTGATGTGCCATCCTGGAGGAGTTGGACTGCCTGTGCAACCTCTGTAGGGTCAATGTATCGCCTCATGCTACCAGTAGTGACACTGGCCCTAGCCAAATGCAAAACTAGTGAAAAACAGTCAGAAAAGATGAGGAGGGAAAAAATGTCAGTGGCCTCCACCTGGAAAAATATTCTTGTTTTTGGGGTAGTCTCATTGTTGCCCCACCTGTTGTTTATTTCATTAACACCAAAGCAGCTGAAACTGATTAACACCCCCGTCTGCTACTTAACTGACCAGATCAGTATCCCAGAAGTTTAATTGACTTGATGCAATACTGAGATTAAAAAGTGTTCCTTTAATTATTTTGAGCAGTGTATTATGTATTGACAGAAAATAACATTAGTTGGTTGTGTCAAAAACGTTGCAACAAACAGGTTGTTTCCCCATTTTCAAAATATACAGTAACTAGACAGTCATGAAATTTGCCTTTTAATTCTAGAAAACAACGTTCTACAGAAAAAACTTGCTAAATAAGTTACATTTGAGCCTTGGTGCTCTCCATAGTATCCCAGTTGTACGAGAACAGCGTCTTGGGGTCGAGATTTTTGTGAATGCACGCTTCCTTCGCCGTTTGGACGGGGCGGGGCTGTGGGGAGAAATAGCTCGACGGGGAAACGGTCTTCGATACAACACCAGTGCTCATTGAAAGCTCTGCAAACTGACATTCAACATTTTGTCTTACAATTGTTTTAATTATTAACAAATAATTTTCTAAACGTTTCTAATCCTTACAATAGAGAACTTTACCACAATTAGTATACATTAGTATACATGCTGCAATCTAGCACAGCAGTATGGTGGCTCAGTGGGTAGCACCATTGCCTCTCAGCAAGAAGGTCCTGGGTTCAATCCCCACCTGACCCAAGGGTCTTTCTGTGTGGAGTTTGTGTGTTCTCCCTGTGTTTGCGTGGGTTTCCTCCGGGTACTCCGGTTTCCTCCCACAGTCCAAAAAAATGCAGGTTAATTGGTAACTCTAAATTGTCTGTAGGTGTGAATGTGAGTTGTTGTCTGTCCCTATATGTCGGCCCTGTGATAGACTGGCGACCTGTCCAGGGTGTACCCCGCCTCTCGCCCTGTGTCGGCTGGGATAGGCTCCAGCCCCACCGCGACCCTGCATAGGATAAGCAGTATAGCTGATGGATGGATGTGTGCAATCCATCCATTTTCCGCCGCTTGTCCGGGTGCCTCAGCAGTATTTCAGTCCCTATCCTCCTGGAGGATCCTGAGGCGTTTCCAGGCCAGACGAGATATATAATCTTGCCAGCGTGTTCTGGGCCTACCCCGGGGTCTCCTACCACCAGAAAACCTCCAACGGGAGGCGCCCAGTAGGCATCCTAATCAGATGCCCGTACCACCTCATCTGGCTCCTTTCGACTCCTGGCTCCTGTGTTCTCAAATCCTTACAATAAACAAATTGTCGACAAAGGCTTGTAGACCAACCAGATTGGCCTAATGAAGGCAATACTGCTCATGCACAGCCGCATACTGTCCAAAATGTCCTAGCCGTGAATTGCCCAGTTTGTCCTATATCCAGTGTCCTTTATTTTTTAGGGGGGAAGCGTGTATCCATGGCTAGGTGCTAAATGCTAACTAGAAACTAGCTGTCTCACTATGGAATTATTAGCGATATGGTGCCACCATTACATATACTCATAGGCACATTCGTGCAGTAGTGATGTGTAATTTGACTCTTCTTTTTATGAGTCAACTAATTCGAGTCAGTTCATGTAAATTAATCAAACTATTAGAGTCTTTTCCTCAAATCAGTTTTTTCACCAGTTCAGCTAAGTGCAAATTATTATTTGTCATTTGTGTGGAGACATATTTCAAAATATTACTCTTAGTTTAAGACTAAAAACCCACACACTCACAGTCAATTCAAACAACAACGCAATAGGCAATGAGAAACACATTGTACAAAGCAGTGTTAATTTTGACAGCAGATTTTAATTTAGTTTTAGTCTTAGTCTTTTGACGAAAATGTAATTTAGTTTTAGTCAAAATTTAGTCATATGAATTGTTTTCGTTTTAGTCGAAATATCATGAGATTATAGTCGACTAAAACAATTCATATGACTAAAACTAAATTACATTTTAGTCAAAAGACTAATAATATATAGTCGAAAGGGCATTTTTTAAAGTTTCCCTTGAATTTCTGAAGACATTATACACCTAGATTAAATGAAACAGCTATTAACCCGTTTATGGAATGCTATAAAGGTTTGAAAGTGCAATACACACAGACACAGTTTATCTCTTGTTATTTGAAACATCAACATGCCTTTATTTACCTGGCATTGCTTTTTAATAAGAGCATCTTAATAACAAAATAAAAACAAACAGCAGACTTGTTCTTCCTGAATAAGACATGCAATGTTCATAACAAAATGTAATTACATACTTCATGAAATTAAATATTGTAAAAGCAGCAGTGCCATTAGTGCAACAAAAACAAACAAGTGAACTATCAAAAATTTTGTATTCCCAGTTAATTATTTTAACAGCTGAAAAACATTCAAAGAAAGGAAGGCTATAGGCTATATTGCCATCAGGCATGCTCTCCCTGAATAGTGTAACTCTAAAATATTAAAATAAATAACTGCGTTTGCTGTAATGCACGGTTGACTGTATTTCAGATGAAATTCTCAAATATGTTCTAAGAAAAATACCTATAATGCCATCAGGGATTAAACATAATATCAAGAAAAAATTGTCTACAAAAACTGAAACATATCTCTCAAAGGCTGTCAGAAGCAGGAAGTGAACCCATTCTATTTCAGCATTTTCAACATAAAAAAAACTGCTAAGCTACAGTTACATTAGTGCATGGAGCTAAAAATCAACCCTTCTCTCTCCCTCTCAGCAATGACAACAACAGTAAATATCACATAAAAAACACACCAGTACCTTACAATTAGATTGTGCATACTGCTGGTATAGAAGTGCTGTCAATGTCACCACAGAATAGAACAGATGTATTTGGTTTGATTCATTTTAAGGAAAGCACTTCGTGCTAATGTGACCCTTCCTCTGTTGCGCCGGCCTCTAGTGAGGTCCCCTGTGACACTGAATACCCTCTCGGCAAAAGCTTGAAAGCTGGAATAACCAATAAGTCTAACGCAAAAGGTTTTAAACCGTGATAAAAAGTGTCACTTTTTTCCAGCCAAAAGTCTGTTCCTGTGTCACAAGCGATGGGTTGTGAAAGTTCTTCCTTGTACTTTCTGATCAGCTGCCTCATGCTGCTTGTGGGGGTCCTCTGTTTAGGCTTTGTGCGGCATTTTGAAAGAAACCTGAAGACTGGCTGCTTTGATGAGGATGGTGCTGCTTCTGGTTCCTCAATATTCTCCTCCTGTCCATCATCTATAGACTGATCTGCATGTTGTGAGTGTGCCTGAGTGGACTGGACCACATACTCCTCTGCCTGTTTCAGCAGTTCCTGAATATTGTCATTAGCCACATCAAGTAGGGTTTCATAGACAATAGGGTTGACAAAGCAGGCAGCTGCTACAAGTGGTGAGAACTTTATCGGGTGGATCTAAGAGCAAGCAAAACGCTGGTTCACATTTCCTTTCATTTTGCGGCTAAGAGTAGCAAGGTCTGGATGGCTATTAGTCTCTTCAAAGTCAGCAAGGTGGCTGAGAAGATCAAGGACGGCAGGGACCACCAGGGACATGGACATGGTGTCACTCTGAAGGGTTTGAGTATGTTCTGCAAAAGGCAGTAGTAGTTCATGCAATGACTTCAGCTTTTGACACTCACTAGGGATCAAGCTGTCCCATCCCATGTCGTTTGCAATTCGGCAGTCTGGGTCTTTCACTTTGAAGAGTCTTGCAACCATGTTGAATGTGCTTGACCAGCGTGTGGGGCAGTCATTTACAAAAATAAGGCCACACTCGTCCAATGTCCTCTGTGTTGGAATGGAGGACTTGTGAAAGAGCTTCACCACTGACCTTGCTTTATCAAGGACTCTCTTGACACTTGTCTCTTTCTGTATCATTTGAACGACGAGCTGGAAGGTGTGCACCACACACGGCATCTGTTCCATATCCATGTCGACATGATGGTACCTAACAAGAGGACCACAGATAAGCGTAAGTATATAAAAGGTTTTTATTTAACCCTCAAAATTATAATGATGGAAATACTTGTATATATTTTAATATTAAAGCTTTTAATGGCTGCTGAGTCCTTTTCTTGTTTCTATTGTTTTTATATCTTGTTAACTTAATATATCTTTTTTACATTGATGTGTGGGTGGGCTACTTGTTCAAGGTCCAACAATATGTGTTCTGGTTTATTTTGTTCAACACAAAAGTAGCATGAAATTATAGCCAGGAATGAAGCAGTCAGTCCTTTTTTTGTCCACAAGTCAATGCCAATAGATACCCTCCGGGCAGCAGCCAATCTCTTTCTGAATTTTTGTATTTCACCTTCATAACGTTTGTCGATCAGATTGTTTATTTTAGTTTTCTTTGGAACAGTCAGTTTCCTATCTACTGTCTCCGTCATACATACAAAGTCTTCATCTTCAACAGTAGTCACTGGTAATCTTGTGCACCCAATCCATTTAGCTATAGCCTCCTCCTTGGTCTGTTATTCTTTAGAGTCACCTTTGTACTTTTAAGTACTCAGAAAAGCTGTTGTAATATTCTGCTGGGACGTTCTCCCTTTCTTGGCACCCAGTGGCCCACTGTTGTCTGAGGTCTGTAACTGTGACACGAAAAAGAACAAATATCACGTTGATTTTTCTCGTAATTAATGGGTAATTTAGTTCTCTAATCAGTAACATTAACTTTACAGGACAGTGATGGTGTCTTTTAGTTCGTAGCTTAGCAAAAACACACACAGACACACAGTATCTCGTGAAATAACGTTAGCTTAAGCATGCTTACCTTTGCATGGATTTCAGCATGACTCGCCTGCAAATGTCGCTTCAAGTTCGTCGTGTTTTTACCTGTAATTTTCGCCCCACACGGTTTACAAAGCTTTCTTTCTTTGGCGTCAAAAGTGAAATGACTCCATATATCAGCTCTTCTTTTACGTCCAGCCGTTGACATTTTGTCAAGTTAGTTTCGTGAGAAACAGTGCACGGGTCTTGTTACCGTCTTCCAAGGGGTAGATCAAATGTGTGGGTCTTACTTCCGCACCACACAAAGACATTAGTTTTGATTGGATATCTAATTCACACTCGTCCCGCCCTTCCACAAAACTAAATTAGTTCTGATTGGATTTTGTCTCTGCTGAACATTTATCTCTTTTATTTGTTGACGAAAGTGTCAATACATTTCGTCATAGTTTTAGTCCTCGTGCATTTGTTTTTATTAAGTTATCATCTCGTTTTTGTCAGGAAAAAAAGGTTGTTGATGAAAACTGACAAATTTTTCATCAACAAAATTAACACTGGTACAAAGCCAACGCAATGAGAAACGCGTTGTATTAAGCCAACACAATAGGCAATGACAAACGCATTGTACAAAGCCAAAGCAAAAGGCAACTACAAACGCAAAGCAACGACCAACGCAATGTATAAAGCCGACGCAATAGCCAACGACAAACGCAAAGCCAGTTGCATAATTTTGGCATTAATGGAACCCCATATATCAGTGAGTCGGACTGAACGTGAATTTGTGCATGAGAGTTGAACTATCGCAAACGTCACACTTCGTAGCAGGAAGTGCCTCTCGTCTTGAGACAAACTGTTTTCTCAGTGTATGATGTATGCAGACTTGGACACGAGTCATATTATAAATTGAATGTTTATACAAGAGCAGTGAATGGCGGGTTTGGTTTAGCACTGAATCAGCAATATTTAACGAGTCAGTAAAAGTTTGATTAATTTGACATTATAGTTCAATTCGGACACTAAAAAGATTCGTTCAAAAAGATTAGTTTGTTAATTTTTTCACATCACTATTGTGCTCATGCCCTGAACTGTTGGCACGGTGTTTTGTTATTCATGAGTTAGCTATACCACTTCTGACACCATGTTTCGATGTCAAATAACAAGACGGAGTCATTGATGCAGTTAAAAACTGGTGTTCGGCGTAATAGCCAAGACAGTCGGTATACAAACGTAACCACATGCAAATACAAAACATCAACGCTATCTACATGGCGTTTTATACCTGTGAAAACTCTCCCCATTCATTTCTACAGGGCCAAAAACAGATAAAAAATACAAAAAAATATAACACGTGAACCGATCACTTTGCTACATGTAAGCGCACTACACAGCAATACCCAATACGGGAATGGAATGGAATCAATAGGGTCAAAACTGCAGGCGTAGTTAGGGCGCCAAAAATTGACCTAATAAGAATGTTACTTTGCGATAACAAGATGTGAGCGTCATTACTGACGCATCACATAATTATATAACTATTGCCATTGGTGATGCAGCATATTCCATATTAGTGGTGTAATGGACCGTAGTTAATCCGTGATCTGTATGGACACAGATAATACTTAAACCTTGCCGCATTTCACTGTTATGCATCGCTCACTAATACCCCTTTCACACAGAGAACCCGGGCTTGACCTGGGTCATTGAACACGGGTCTGACCCGCCTTGGACCCAGTCAGACCTCACTTTGTTCCCGGGAAAGAGTCGCGTTGTTGTCGTTCACATATGACCCTGGTCTGCAAGTAACTTCTTTGTACGTCACTGCAGAATAAAGTCGTCGCATTGCTACGTCATTGAAAGTGGACGTTTCTACTATTGTTAGTGGTTTTTGGTTGATGGTGTAGAGATCACGGTACACAATTGCAGCATACCTCCCCAGTGGTGGTTCTAGGCCAATTTTATTGGGGGCGCCTGGCTGGGGCCGGTTGTTTTGTCAGAGGGGCACATTCGATTCGGGACAAAAGAGACCAAGACAGTGTTGAAGTTTTCAAAAACTTTTAGTTCAGTATATAATGTCCTACTTTCTCTTCATTTTGACGATAACTATAGAGCAAAAACAATGGAGAGGAATGCACAACACTTTTTTGTTGTCGTTGCTATCAACTGATTATACTACATCAGCCTAAGATTGTGGGACCAGGTTTACTAGCACAAAATGAATAAGCCTGTGGCCATTTGTTGCATGTCATCCTGTCTCGCTTTCTCCTGAATATGTCTACTGTGGGCTACTATCAAATAAAGCATAAAAGTCCTTAGTACACTTTTTTTTTAAATATGGTGACAAAGAAATATCATTATCAATATCACATTGTGTTTTAGATAGATTTCTGTCACGAATAATGTAATTATATTTAGGAAGTGAAAGACCAGAGCCAACATTGATTTGTCATTTGAGCATTTATTTTTTTATGTTCAATGTGGCAAGGTTATTGAGTACAGGAAATGTAAAACTAAAAGTCAAATGGACATAAACACTTATATTGATGCTTGGTCACAGTGTGAGGAAAAGGTCTGAACTTATGTTTCCGGACATAGGGTAAGTGACAAAAGTGATGCGAGTGAGAAAAGACACTTGACGAAATTGTCTTGTGGGATTTTGTTTCAGCCTGTTTTATATTCTTTGGAACACAGCTAAGCTTGACAGTAAAGGCTAATTTCCACCAAACATTAGGTAACGGGTCAGGTCGGGTCACATCGGAACGGTTACACTGCGTTTCCACCGCAAACGGGTACCCTAAAATGTAGGCGGGGTTCATAGCCAACTATTGTGACATCATAGTCAACGCAACAGAGTAAAAAAATAACGAATGTTTCGTTGGCTAAACAAAGATGGTGCACAAAGTGACGATTCTGTTGACCAATCAACTGTCTTTAGTGTTTCTAGCTCCTTTTTGGACCGGGTATGTGTGCTGTTAACCTCAACAGAAGGGTAGGGAAAAGCAGGACGGAACGGGACAGTTATCTCTGAACCGTTTCCTAGTGCTTGGTGAAAATTACCCATTAGCCTACTACAGAGCAGGCTAGTTCAGTGGTATAAATTACCATAGTAAGTGAGCAGGTCTTCGTATAAGCCACAGTAATGTACCTCTCACTGAAATTAGCTAGACTTGTCAAGATAATAGGATTTTCGCTTATTTAGCTTGATGGAAACCCTGGTGAAATGTTTGCTTAGTTGCTTGTTGTGTAGGCCTATTTTATTCACGATTGGTTTGGTGAGAGAACTTAAAGCAATCCTTCTTTAAATGCTTAAATAACATTTTTGAGTACACTAAGATTATGAGCTGAAATCAAATGATTTTATAGGTCACAGGAAATTAAAAAATATAATAAGCCGCTGCCACTTGAAAGGAATTAGTAGCATTACTACTTACTTAAAAATCTAAAATTGTTATCATTACATACATATTTTATGTTTGTGGGACCTTTAATCAGGTTTAGTGTCAGTTCAACCTAAACCTTTCAAGTTAATTGAACATTTTAAGAAAGATTGAGTACACAACACTCAAAATATCCATGCTATTGATAACTTGGGGGATACAGTGTATCTTATCTACCTGACTTGTAGTTTTTTTACCTTCTCTTGTTGAAAGTACAATTTTTCGTAAGTTGCTTTGGATAAAAGCGTCTGATAAATGATAGTATTGTAATGTAAATGTAATGAATACATTTGTCACTACCGAAACGCTCTTGTCACTCCCAAAACAGTGAACACCCATTTTTTCCACTAAACCGGCTCTTGGCAAACAGCTGATTGGAAAAGAATGCTGGAAGGTGTTTATATTAAAATGCTATTAACTACTTGTACTTAGATTTGTTGAAATCATTGTGATGTCGACTTTTTTTTATATATTATTAAAGATGTGTAGTAAATTTTGCATACTTTTGCATTAATTCTGTCTTGTAAGTCAGCCTTTCTCAAACTTCTTTGTCCTGGGGCCCAGTAAAGAGTTTGGGTTTACAAGACCCACCACAACTTCGACCTCCCCAAAAGCACCCCCAACACCACCATCCACGCCCCAGCAGGGGTGATAGATATCCTGCATATTATTATTTGTCTATTAATTATTAGTCATCATCATCATCATCTTCATCCGCTTTGTCCGGGGTCGGGTCGCGGAGGTAGCAGTTCCAGCAGGGCATCCCAAACTTCCCTTTCCCGGGCCACATTAACCAGCTCTGACTGGGGGATTCCAAGGCGTTCCCAGGCCAGTGTGGAGATATAATCCCTCCACCTGGTCCTAGGTCTGCCCCGCGGCCTCCGCCCAGCTGGACGTGCCTGGAACACCTCCCTAGGGAGGCGGCCAGGTGGCATCCTTACTAGATGCCCGAACCACCTCAACTGGCTCCTTTCTACGCAAAGAAGCAGCGGCTCTACTCCGAGTCCCTCACGAATGGCTGAACTTCTCACCCTATCCCTAAGGGAGATGCCAGCCACCCTCCGGAGGAAACTCATTTCCGCCGCTTGTATCCGCGATCTCGTTCTTTCGGTCATGACCCACCCTTCATGACCATAGGTGAGAGTAGGAACGAAGATAGACCGGTAGATTGAGAACTTTGCCTTCTGGCTCATTAATTATCATCATATTAATTATTAGTCTTAATTGTTATTTATATGTGATTTATGATTACAGGCCATTTAGAACTGCTCCAAATGAACTGAGATATTACTTTGTTATGATATTGCGCTATATAAACAAAATTTAATTTAATTGAAAGCTTCAACAGAAGTGATTTGGCTGAACATAAAATTACTGCCAACAATACCAACACCAAATAAAATATAAACTGATTCTTATGAACACTCCCAACACAAATGTTTTCTTCTTTTTCTTTTTTTTGGTCCTTTTTGGGGGGCTAAATGAACTGCTAACGGTGCAACACTGCCCCAGCTTAAAACAGTTCAACACATGTTTAAACTAATATATATATTTATTTATTTTTACGGTTAAAGACCCATTCCATCCCGCGCTTTTTTAATTTGAATTTCTAATGAGATGGGTGCGCCTGCTTTCTTGCAACTAATTGATCGAAACGAGTAACACATGGTGACAATGACACTCGAAGTGTGTTTTCAGAGACAAGCCTATTCCGATATTTTTGTCTTTGTTGCTGTGAGGTGAGAAAATGCTGTTTAGCACAGATAGGTGGAATGGAAGGGCAAAATGGTTTTGACTGCCATCTCACTTAGATGGGGATATTCCTCAAAGCACGAGAGCCATAATTCTGACAGTGAAAGCCGACCATATCTTGAGTGTAGACCTGCATCGCACGAGAGTTCCAAAAGTGTGTCCTGCGTAACGGGGCAAAGATCACTTAACAATGTTACAGCCATCTGCCATCACAATATAAAGACCAACAACTGTAACATATTTGGGTGGTAGATGTAAAAGGGTGGAAATGGTTTATTTGTAATTAAGACTTTTAGAAGCGAATGGTAGGTGGAATGTTCGAAGTACACGAAACTTTTAAAGCAAAGCACGCAGAAATGGCGTCCATGTAACCATGGAAACTTGCCCTCCCCCTCACTCCTGCCTGGCTGCCTAAACTGGCTAGCAATCACAATCGTAGTGCACACACAGTATTTAGAGGAGAGCTCGCCGCCTTCACGAGTTCTCAACTCCCAGTGCATCCTCTCCATTCATTCCCTATGTAAATAGTTCAACTTTTGCTTAAGCGCGGTGCTCGTTAGTGTCACTTTTTTTAGACTCTAAACCTATTTTGACTTGTGCTCTGCGGACCGGCGCCGGACCATGGTTTGAGAAACGCTGCTGTAAGTAATACAAATTGATTAAACGGGTGCAGCAAAAATGGCATATAAAGCTTGTCTGTTTATTTGCTAGTTACCCGCCAATGCCAAAATGTCCCTGCTTTTGTGTGGCGGGTCTTCATTTACTTCCGTTGGCTCTTTGCGCACAGAAATGTCTGCACGTTGATGACAGGCCACGCTTGGATTGTGACCATTAAGGGCAAAGAGCTAGAACCAATAACTAAAACTGCTGTAACTCTCATTCATAACGTCTGCTTTTAATATTGCTTTCATTAAAAAACATTAACAACAAATAATATAGGCTACTTTCATCAGCCATGAGAGGTACATATTTTAGTTCATGAAAGCTAAGGGTAACAGAACACAGGAAGCCACAAAAAAGTAAAGTTGTTTTAATGGAAAATAAGAGGTTGCCAGACCGCTAATTCCAAATATTGGAGTTAGTTACTGTATGTCAACGTCCTACAAGACGCGCACACGTTATGGACCAAGGTACGTTTTAACCGTTTGTTTTTTCGGTAGATCAAGCAGACACAAGCAGAAACCAGAAACAAGTAGTTTTTTTGTTTTTTAAATGTCTGGCAAAAAACACATTCAGCTTAATTTCTTGTTTTTCTTTATTACTGCCAAATCAAATTTACCACTCAATGTTTCGTTTGCATTGGTGAGCCTTCGGCGCCACCTTACTTCTGATTGGCTAGTTGCTCTATCAACTGCGCTGTACTCTTCAAAATAAAGGGTCTACCGCTTTGCCTTTAGACAGTGCAATGTCAACAGACACATACATATAGATATACATACACAGACCATACTTGTATTGGAGGCTGTGAGGCCCTTTAGCCTGTCATAATTGATGATCTAATTTATTATAATGCTCTTGTATTGTCTATTTTGAAAATCACAGCACAGTAAGTTTTCTTCAGGATGTACTGTGGAGTTGGAGGCATCAGGTACCAAAGGACAGTTGAGACCAAAAGTTTACATAAACCTTGGCTAAAGATATTCAAACTCAGTTTTTCACAACTCCAAACACATCGCCATGGCCTGAAAGGCAGTTACACAAGGGAGAAGCCCCTACTCCAAGACCGGCATAAAAAAGCCAGAATTAAGTTTGCAGGTGATCACCAGGATGAAGACCTAGCCTTTTGGGGAGTGTTCTCTAGTCAGATTAAACAGAAATGGAACTGGTTGGCCATAATGATCAACTCTATGTATGGATGAAAATGGGTGAGGCTTTTAATCCGAAGAACACCATCCCAACTGTGAAGCATGGGGGTGGCAACATCATGTTGTGGGGGTGTTTTGCTGGAAAAGGGACTGGTGCACTTCAGAAAATAGATGGCATTATGAGGAAGGGGGATTATCTAGAAACACTGAAGCAACACCTCGAGACATCAGCTAGAAAGTTAAAACTGGGTCTTCCACCAGCACAAAGCCCTGACCTGAATCCCATAGAATATCTGTGGACTGAATTGAAAATGGATGTCCGAGCAAGGAGGCCCACAAACCTGACTGAGTTACACCAGTTCTGTCAGGAGGAATGGGCAAAAATTCCGGCAAAGTATTGTGAGAAGCTTGTGGAAGGTTACCCCAAGCGTTTGATTCAAGTTAAGCAATTAAAAGGCAATGCCACCAAATACTAACAAAGTGTATGTAAACGTTTGACCCTGTATGTAAACTTTTGAATTCTGATATAGTGAAATACATCTGTCTCTAAAATGACCTCTGATGTAAACAAAATAGATGCCCTAATTGACTTGCCAAAAGAAATGTATGGTAACAAGAAATGTGTGGAGTTGTGAAAAACTGAGTTTGAATATCTTTAGCCTAGCTGTATGTAAACATTTGGCCTCAACTGTAGATGTTTTCTTAATTTGTTTGTGTTTTCTTAAGTTGCAGTGCGTCTTCCTCTCAGGGCCACCGTAAATATTACTGCAGGTTGTTTAGTTTACTTGAATTGTCATATAATTCAATGCAACAGTTTACACTGTTAGTCACTAACATTACCTGCTGTTTAGATGAATTTAGATTTTACATTTGTGAAAGTCTCAACACTATAAAAGCCCAACATGGTGCACGGACCATGGTGCTAAAACAATATTAGTAGACCTTTCCAAAGGATTCAATCTATAAACCCAGACCTCACATTAATGATACTTGTAATTATTTTTCTAATAGGCCACAGTTCCCACAATCCCACAATGCCTTGCTACAATAGCTCAAAGGCTGTGTCTCAATTCAGGGGTCGCATCCTTCGAAGGACGCGTTCTACTAAGGCGTGGCCTACGTAGACCGCGAAGGCCTTAACCGAATGTTGTTAAATGACATGAAATGAGACGGTCAGGTCTACGAACGATTTCCTGTTTACGTAATCAGCTGTTCCCACCCTTACCTTTGTGTCACGAAGTGCCGCTCCTGTCGCCTAGCAACCTTGTCAGCTGGAAGTGACAGTTGGGACAACGTCAACGATAAAGTACGATAACATGGAGCCAGACGTTTTAATTTTGTTTTTTTGTTTTTACCTTATTATTTTAGAAGAGATGGAGATGCTTCACCGCCGGCGCCGGCGTGTGATGTATCTCAGGTTGAGAGAGGGCCATGGCCAGGTAAACAGTGGTGGGAAGTAATTAAGTGCGCTTACTCATGTAGCTAGCCTACTGCTTCAGCTGAATATGTAAATTTTTTGCTACTTTATACTCTACTACATTTTGGAGGCAAATATTATAAACATTGCTGTGAACTTTTAACTGACGGCAATGACATTAGCTAATTAACAACAGCACACTTATCTAGCTATTGTTTATTTAACTTTTTCTTCTCATTCTTTCCCCAAACCAGCCCAGACCCCTATACTGTAGGGTTAACTTAAATGTTCCTGTGCTGGCCAGGTTTTTTAACCAGCAGGACACGCGGCCTGATTTTCGGCTGAGCAGGGAGGCCTTGACAGTGCTTCTGGGCCTGCTTAACCAGGGACGGAGACACGGATGGGGTGCCACAATCGAGACCCTAGTATTTCTGTTCTGGCTGGCAAGTGGGGCATCATACAGGGTGGTCTCCAGAGTGTTTGGGATGCCTCGTTCAACTGTCCACCGGATCGTCCACAGAGTCACGGAGGAGGTGGTGGCGATCCGCCACACTGTGATCCATCTACCCAAGACCCCAGAAGAGCTGGAGGCAGTCTCCCGTGGGTTTGCAGGGCTGGCAAGACACCAAGCTTTCAGGAAAGCAGCTGGAGCAATCGACGGCTGCCATGTCCGCATCAAGCCACCGAGCGGCCCTGATGGTCAGTGCTACAAGAACAGGAAACTGTTCCCTTCCATCATCCTGCAGGCTGTTTGTGACCATCAGGGTCGCTTCATCGACACCTACGTGGGCTGGCCTGGGTCAGTCCATGACTCCAGAGTGCTCCGCCACAGCCCACTATACAGGAGCTCACTCTACCCTCCTCCAGGGAACTTTATCCTGGCAGATGGAGGGTACCCATGCCTCCAACACCCACTCCCCCTCATCACTCCCTTCAAGAGGCCAGTGCAAGGTGTGGGAGCCCAGCGCTTCAATGGCCATCATTCCAGGGCACGCTCCATTATAGAGCGTGCTTTTGGAATGATGAAAACCAGGTTCCGGGCGATCTTCCTTCAAGCGCTGGAGGTGCACCACACCTTTGTACCTCATGTAAGTAATTACTAAACAGGACTTTTTTTAAGAACACTAGAGTAAATTAAACAGGATGAATTGTTTTTCCATGAACTATAATTTTTTTTTTATTTACAATTTTACTATTTCAGGTCATAACAGCATGTGCCATCCTCCACAACATCTGCCTTGGGGCTGGTGACATCTTGGCCCCAGAGGATGAGCCTGAGGAGGATGTGGCAGAGGATGAGGCGGAGAATGGTTTGGAGGCAGTCAATGGTGCTCCCTGGCGTGACCAACTGTCTGCTGAGGTTTCTGCCCTGGAGGAGGTCCCCAATGACCATGACTATTTTTAACATCTGACATGGCAGCCGTCGATTGACGCAGCCCTGCAAACCCGGGTGGACAGTCGACAAAAGCACTCTGGCGACCACCCCAAAAGACACCATTTTCTTTGTGGCACCCCATCCAGTCCAGCAGCAACTACAACTCCCTGTTCAGCTGAACAAACATGTATATATTTATTTAGACCCTTTTGAAATTAGTTGTAATTAGTTGTGAAGACAATAACAATTTTAATTAATTCAATAAATATTTATTTTTCAATTAATCTCTCCAGTAGAGTGAACAGCCTGTCCATCCTCTCTTTATTGTCTTTCCCTCTCCTCTCCTCTGCCTCTCTCTGCAACCTCATATCTTCCTTCATGAGCTCAAGGAGCTCATCCTTTCCCTCTTTCTTTCTCTTTCTCGGCTGGCTTTCTTCCTCCTGCTGCTCCTCCTCCTCTTCCTCCTGGTCACCCACTGCTGTACTTGGCCCTGGTGTGTCCTCAGGGATGGAGGCAATTAGGACAGGTGGGGTGGTGGAATGCCTCTGTCCCAACACCTCATCCATGAGGACAAACCACGGCCAAGTTGCGGCAGTGGGTTTCCCACTCACACCCTCTCCTGACCCTGGACACTTGCAATCCTAAGGCAGAGGAGGTCAATCATGGCAGTTAAAAACAACTGCAGCAAAATACATTTCAGCAAAAAGTGTGTTTATTAACTTGCAAGAACAAATACAATTTCAAAATCACATGCACATACTTTTTTTATTTTTTTTTAATTGTCCCATTTTTTTTTTGCCTGCAAGGGAGTCACCTTCCCCAGCAGGTCCATTTTCTCCAGAATTGTACTAATCACAGAGAAAACAAGAGAAAAGGTAACCACTTATAAATCATGTTAACAGAGAGATGCAAACTTGGGAAGATTGGAAACGGTGACACAGCAGGAGCCTGGACAGAAAAAAAATCCACCTGAAATCCTTTACTTTGATGTCCTATTTTGTCTTAAAAAAAGAATAGAAAAAAGGTGACAGTCACAGCTTGCATCCCTGTGGCAGCACTACAAAAAAAAAAAAAAAAAAAAAAAAAAACTCAAAGACAAAGGGTATTCAAAATCAAAATGAGGCCGGGTTAATTTAACTGTAACCTTACGTGCAATATAGATAGTCAAATGGAGATATTAAAAATTAGCTATTGTCAATAGTATTAATGCCTTACTTCCAAGCTATGCTGGCCGAATGTTTAGCCCCGGTGAAGAGGTAGTCTTTTTGGCCCCTCAGTTTTATGAACTGAGCGACGTGCTCCTTGCTGCCTACAACAAGAGGAAAACGTTAGAGTAGGTTTTGCTGCATCAAACAAAAGCAGTTTTTGTAGCGTAATAACCAATTTCAGGTGAGGTGTGTAATCAATCCCAACGTTTCTACTGGGCTGAAGTGATTTCAACTGTCTGAAAACCAAGCAGGGTTCACAACAATCTGGCTAGCTAGCAACATTAACGTCACGTAATTAAGCTTATTACTTTAACGAAAATGTGAGGTTTAAAATACCCCTTATTTTTTGCGCATTTGTTTCGTTAGCTATTTAAAACATTTAAGTGAGTTGAAACTTAATATTAACTTACATTTATAAACGTAATCGTCCTCGGCTGACATCTGTACGCTTGTGGACGCCATTATCAAAATTACCAGTGGCGCGAAAGGAATCTTGGGATAGGTTAGGCCACGAAGGATCCAGCAGTTGGATCCTCCAAATTTGGGAAAAGAAGGCCGCGTTTCACGGCCGCATTTGAAGGAGCCTTCGAAATGGGACAGCCGTGGCGCGCCGCTTGTGACGCATTCGGTCTTCAAATGCAACCTTCGAAGGATGCGACCCCTGAATTGAGACACAGCCAAAGTGTCGCATTAGGGTCAGCCTACTTAACACTGCCTTGACTGAACAAACTCTTTTTAAGTTAACCTGACAAAAGCATGTGTTTTGAGTCCAATGCATTCCATTCATGTTGGCTCAAACTAATTGAATGTTGTTCATGTAAAAGACATAAATCCAAATAATATTTCCCACCTTGGATCTATGTTAACAAATCATGTTCATTTTTAATCAGAGAGTTTAGACTGGTTAGCGATTCGTCCTGCCTGATATGGTCTACTAAAAAGAACCTCCTAGTTTTCATGTCTACTCAAGCAGACCAACTACATTTGGATTTAATGTGGCATAATTGTGCTAAATGATAGTGGCGGAAAAAATAGCTTCATGTTCATCCCCTCTCATTATCTCTTTTGGGGCGCCTGAGGTATTGCCCATTTAATGCAGCAGTGAGGCCAATACCCTGTTTTGGGTTTTGTCTAGCTGTCAACATATTTCTAAATTTTTTTAGACATGAAGTGTACAAACCATATTGATGAGGGGGTTCACACAATGCCTGCTGCTAATTCTTTGAAATTACTTTTGACGTGCTTATGCTATTGGTTCTATGCCATTGATCTGTCTAATTATTGAGAGCAGACTTCAGTACATTTTTTTCAGGATGTACTGCGGATAGTAAAGTGCTATGATTTTCAAAATAGACATGATGTGTTATGGTTCCTCAGCTGTGCATGGAAATACAGTATAATGCAATTAAACAGTGTTGCATTAATCTCTGCAGCAACAGAACATTTTAAAATGAAAGAGAGCGCGTTCGTTTGTTATGAGAAACATTTTTGTTGTCATTGTAGGTTGTAAAACAAAACTGTGGTCGGCACCTCACGGTAAGAGTATAATAATAAACTATGAAATTATAATCATCAATTGTGACAGGCTAAAGGGCCTCACAGCCTCCAATGCAAGTATGGTCTGTGTATGTATGGATGTGGCTAAAGGGCCTCACAGCCTCCAGTACAAGTATGGTCTGTGTATGTACACTGCTCAAAAAAAATTAAAGGTACACTTTGAAAACACATCAGATCTCAATGGGAAAAAAAATCATGCTGGATATCTATACTGATATGGACTGGGTAATGTGTTAGGAACGAAAGGATGTCACATCGTTTGATGGAAATGAAAATGATCAACCTACAGAGGGCTTAATTCAAAGACACCCCGAAAATCAAAGTGAAAAAAGGATGCGGCAGGCTAGTCCATTTTGCTGAAATTCCATTGCAGCAACTGAAAATTGTTCTCAGTACTGTGTATTGCCCCCACGTGCTGGTATGCATGCCTGACAACGTCGGGGCATGCTCCTAATGAGACGACAGATGGTGTCCTGGGGTATCTCCTCCCAGATCTGGACCAGGGCATCACTGAGCTCCTGGATAGTCTGAGGTGCAACCTGGCGGTGTCTGATGGACCAAAACATAATGTCCCAGAGGTGTTCTATTGGATTTAGGTCAGGAGAGCGTGGGGGCCAGTCAATGGTATCAATTCCTTCATCCTCCAGGAACTGCCTGCATACTCTCGCCACATGAGGCCGGGCATTGCCATGCACCAGGAGGAACCCAGGACCCACTGCACCAGCATAGGGTCTGACAATGGGTCCAATGATTTCATCCCGATACCTAATTGCAGTCAGGGTGCTGTTGTCTAGCCTGTAGAGGTCTGTGCGTCTCTCCATGGATATGCCTCCCCAGACCATCACTGACCCACCACCAAACCGGTCATGCTGAACGATGTTACAGGCAGCATAACGTTCTCCACAGCTTCTCCAGACCCTTTCACGTCTGTCACATGTGCTCAGGGTGAACCTGCTCTCATCTGTGAAAAGCACAGGGCGCCAGTGGCGGACCTGCAAATTCTGGTGTTCTATGGCAAATGCCAATCGAGCTCCACGGTGCCGGGCAGTGAGCACTGGGCCCACTAGAGGAGTTATTTCATTAACACCAAAGCAGCTGAAACTGATTAACAACCCCCTCTGCTGCTTAACTTACCAGATCAATATCCCAGATGTTTAATTGACTTGATGCAATACTATGAATAAAAAGTGTTTCTTACATTTTTTTGAGCAGTGTATGTATGTATGTATGCATGTATGCATGTGTCTGTTGACATTGCGGTAGAGCAACCAGCCAATCAGAAGTAAGGTGGCGCCGAACGCTCACCCACCAATGAAAAAAAAACACTGAGTGGTAAATATGATTTGCCAGTAATAACGGAAAACAAGAAATTGAGCTGAATGTGTGTTTTTAGTTTTTTCCCAAATTTTTAAAAACTAAAAAACCACTAGTTTCTGGCTTCTGCTTTTGTCAGATGTACCAAAAAAACAAACGGTTAAAGCATACCTTGATCATTATGGGATTGATGGCGGATTAAGAGGAGAGCGATATATGGAGAAATATATGGACAGCTCGGCAAAATGCTTTCTCAACCGGCCAGTGCAATGACGAAAACGTTTTACTGCTAGGAGCAAATTTTGCGATTTACTGGACAGATTGAAACATTCAGTTGGTTTTTCAGTTACTTGTGACTTGGTTAAATGACTTTACCGCCTATCCTGTACAGGGTCACGGGGGGGGGGCTGGAGCCTATCCCAGCGGACACAGGGCGAGAGGCGGGGTACACCCTGGACAGGTCGCCAGTCTATCATAATAATAATAATAATAATAATAAAATAAACAAAAGATATGTTATCCTGTAATTTAGTAACTCACATGGTTTGCAAGATCAAATTGGAGTTAGGACACCGAATGGGAGTAATTGATTAGCAGCGATGCAGCGTCAAAGTATAGACTAATGTTACCTTGTATTAACCCTCTATGGTACCGCGTTGCCTCTAGGTAACATACCCATTTTTGGCCTTTTACCCTCACACAATACATCCACAATTATAATTTAATACTTAAAAAAATAGGCAAGGCCCTAAGGAAACCAACAACAGTGTTTTAATTTGTCACATGGCTCTCGGTGTCAGGGCCTGCGGGTGACTGATGGATCTTCAGCACATGGCTATGGACAGCGCTCTGCAAGCCTTGGAAGGCAGCTCTCCACAGAGGACAGCTGAGCCTCATGACTCATTATTGCTTTGATTATCATTTGTTTCACCTGTGTTGCCTGTTTTATGACAAAAAAAAACTATATATATATTTTTTTTTAACCAACTGGCATCATAATGTGTACCAGAGGGTTGGCCGGACAGCAAATAGTTTGCATGCATATGACACGCAGGCAATTGAACTGCATGTGTGTAATTAACCCATTTTAGTTGCACCTTAGCAATGTCTGATGCACAAAAAACATTGCAGACTTTTTTTTGTCACAGCTGCAGATAATTCTTTTAGTTTTAGGCATTAAAAATATCATGCCATTGTTACCCATTTAACTTATAAATATTGTATTTAACTATTAAAAACAACTCGTACAACTCAATACAGTGGTTCTCTTCCACCGTGTAGTACATGTTTATAATACCCAGAATAACCTAAATTAAAAAAATAATGGGCATTATTCTAAAATTGTAGCCTTTACTACAGAACCGAAGATGTGTATTTTATATTTAGGTGTACATAAGTGACACTCAATTTAACAGATTTTTTCTGTACTTTTAATTTGCAGTCAATGTGGAAACTACGTCTCTGGTAGTGGTAGTAGTTATGTACAATGAGAGAACAGGGCTTCTCTCTTAATGCTTTAAAAAAACATTCTGTTTTCTTCCTCTTTCCCATATCTCCTTTATTCTCTCAGGATCACCACTACGGCAGCCTGCATGATGGATCTGCGCAGATACCCACTAGATGAGCAAAACTGTACACTGGAGATTGAGAGCTGTGAGTGTTTGCTTATATATGTATGTACTTTGTAACTCAGGCCTATCATCAGACCTTACACCTTGGCCTGACTCAGCGGCGTCAGAACGGCTACAAGAGTGTAGAAGGGGTGTGCGAGGTGTTTTCCGGGGAACAGGCTCATAGTCATAATGGATATTCAGATTTTATTAAATTATAGGTGTTGGTCTCTGGTCAGAAGATGTGTAAGCTATTCAACAGAAAATTCAGTAAATTTGTTATAATTTTATTATAACTTTACAGCAAATATTATAGATTAAAATATATAAGATCATGATGGATCATTGTTGACACACAACGTATGAACTCCATACAAACCAGTATTGCCTAAAAGCCTACTAAAGATAATATGCTAGCCGCGCTTCACCTGTGTGAGAGCAGATAATTATGTAGCCTATATAGGAAACTCATAAACCTTGGCCGTCTGACCCCACCCCCCCACCCCCAGCCTTGTTTACTGTGTCCTCTCCTATTACATATATAGGCTATTTGTACATTTAAATGAATAATTACCGTGTTGGTAAATTTTAAGATTGACCTGTTCTTGCATTATGACAGTTTTCCCAAATAAACCTTACAGAACAGTGTAAAATAATAAAATTAAGTTCCCATGGATAGCGGCCTGTTAGATTTTAAATATCTTACCCTTTGGATTTGATCATCACATTAAGCTCTGGGTTAGGTCTACCATCATGAGCGTAATTTATGGTAGGGACGGTAGGGACATGTCCCTACCACTTTTCTGATAACCTAAAATTGTTGCCACCAGTTTTTTTAATTAATTGCATAAGCGTTCTAAATTAAACATAATTTCCATTGGCTCTACAAAGGGTTATCCCTCATGTTACAACTGGATGAGAAATAGTTTCTATTGGTATTCGTATTTCTTCAATTGGCCCTGCCTAAACATGCAGCGATGTGATTGCTAGAGTGAATTTTGGATGTAAACGCAGTGCTTTGACAGGAGAGAGCTCGCTGGATGGAGCAGGCTGTCTGTCGCAGGTGCATTGCCTTCTGTGATCATAACGTTATTTACCCGTATCAAATTAAACACATAACGTTGATTATTCAGTGATATGAAAAACACAGTCGGCTGTTCTGGGTGTACAGACCTTGAATTGTTTTAGTCTTGCTAACTTTAGCACTGTACAAACAAAAAGTTAAATCTGAAGCTTACATTGCTACCATTGACATATAACGTGGTTAGCTATAGCAAACTAAATGTGTGGTGTGTGCTGTAGGGTGATTTGTCCTATTAATGTTACTTTTGACTAGGGTAACAACTGTTCTTGTTCTTCTCGTGTTGGCATCACACCTGTTGGCAAAACCCCATCTGTGTGGCTACAGCCAGGGTCACTCCTGTTAACATTACAATTAATTATTTTCTGATGACTGATTGAAACTAGCATCATGGATGCCGGAAATAAAAAAGAAGACATAGGTCTTATTTCTTAAATCATTATATTAAGTAGAATTTCAGGAAATGCAATGATAAAGTCCTACATTTTCTGGGGTACACCTCCATGCCAAATTTATTTCCCCACCACTCCAAATCAAACCTACGCCCTTGTCTACCATTACTGAATAACTCCAACCTTTCATTGAAAGTTAATCTAAAGTTAAGAATGGCGTGCCATGGATATTAAATTCGCAACAATGTCCTCCTCACTACTATCGACGTTACTCCATCATGACATGAACGAACAAGTTAGCTAAGTAGTTTATCTGCGTTTTTTCCTCTCTAGCTTGTGGTAGCTTATGTCCCCCACAGCGGGAGGAAGTTGTCATAAAGTTAGTGAAAACAAAGCACACTTATTGAAAGGGAAGATATGATCGGTCAATTTTAGTCATTAGCTCTGCCTTCTTTAAGCTGGACTACCAAAGAGCTGAAAGCATAGCATTTTCTTACCTGCAATTGCAGAGGCAGCAAAATTCTGATAGGTAGAAAAAGGGGCTCGCCTCACCACCACATATGAATGCGTCCTTTTGAATGGATGTGGGATCTCAAAAGTGGGGGGGCCAAAGATCCCACGGACCCCCCTGTTCTGGCGCCACTGTCAGCAGGCGGTTTTATCCAAAGTGACTTCCAAATCTTGCTTTCAACATGAAATTGAAATCATGTTGGTAAGTGAATCACAGGATACGAATAACTGTTAAGTAACTTACCAAATTCTCTGCAACAACATCCCTTGGTAGCATTCTCCTTCTCTTACGCAGTCTCAATCTTTTCAATCTCTTAGAGCCACCTACTTGTGAGGGAGTGTACTGTCTCAGTTGCATATGTCTGTAAACACAAAGATAAAAAATAAATCAGGAAAATTAGTGCATCGGCTGCATCCCTAACCCAATCGTACAAAGTGGGGAGGTCGTTCCACCGCTGGGGGACCAGGATGGAGAAGAGTGGTGACCAGGGGGCCAGGCTGTTCTTTCCAAGGAGGGAGGGGGCAATGAGGCGACAAGCAGCAGCAGCAATGGTCGAGACGGGTATTAGTTTTAGTCTTCACCGCTAACTGAAAACTGTAGTTGGCTTCAAGTAAAATTTTCGTCATTCATTTTCTTTGGTTTTAGTGAAGATTTAGTCAGTGGTTGTCAGTTTTAATTTCCGTCACTGTTTTAGTCCGAAGGCCGGGGAAGTAACATAAATGGCTCTGGTTTATATGCACACTTCTACAAATGCAGCCACTTGAACAGTAGGTTACATGTGCCGCCCTGGGCAACTATCAAGAAGGCAGTGGCTGATGTTTACCGCAACTAGCTTATGTAAACTGTCTAAACTGAATTTAGAAAGGAATTGAAGTTAGCACCGCTCCGAGGTGGGTGTCACTGCTTCCAAAGCGAGAGCAGTCACCATGACACGTAACGTTACGTTTGCCTAATGTTATTGAATCAATAAACATATAATTGATGTTTAACCTTAGCTTGGCAGACACTGTGGGATTTTAGCTAGTTGTGAAGCTCTCACAAGGTTACGTTAGCTTGTTCAAAATACATTATGAGTGGCCTGGCATTTGCGCAAAATTGCGCGAACATACACTGCAAGGGAAAATAATTATCCAATGAGAAAGAAGTACGGAGGCAGTGAGAATTTGTTATGCAAGTAAATTAATGGTTAAAAAGGAAAACAAACAATGCTTTGAGATGGCAACTTTAATCTAGGTTGTCTGCCCGAACACAGCAAGCTATTTCGTCTCCTTTTATGCGTCAGGACATAATGAACAGAGATTTCGTTGTAATTTTCATTGTCAATATTTTTTAATTTACGTCGTTGTTACAATTTATTTGTGAAAAAAAGGTTGTCAACGAATACTTAGTCAAAATGAATACTGGGTCTGACCAACTGTAGATAGGAGGGTGCAGTTCTGGTCATAGCCTGATAGGCTAGGACATGGCTCTTGAACTGGCGGCCCGCGGGCCACTCAGGACCGTGAATCATTTTTATCAGGCCCTTTAATTGAGTTTAAACATACAAAAATGTAAATATGTGGGCATGCACTCCTAAGACTTTCGTCTTTGTCCCGCCCTCGACTGCTGTCAGATAGTTCTACCAACTCACATTTTAGCTCTCTTCCCGTAGACGTTAAGGTGCCTATATCGCAATGCTGTGTGCAAGGCAATATATTTCAAATTTTTTCAATATAATCTTCTGAACCTTTGGGAGAACCAGTAAAAGAAACAAGACTATCAGAGAACGAGTCATTTAACTTGACTCTGAGTCCTTTTTGTTAAAAAAAATCTATAATCCACTCTACCAAACTAAAATCCAGTGAATAATTATCCACCAGCCTTTCTGCCAGCAAATGTGGCTGGATAGTATTAAAGGCTGATGAAAAATCAATAACAATCTTGCATGATTCTTTTGCCCTTCCAAAATGTTCATATAAAAAAAGGACTGAAGTTGTTATGGCATCCTCCATCCCCCTATTTGCCCTATAAGCAAACTGCAGTGGGTCTAGATATTTCTCAGTTTTTGCTACTATCCCCCTCCTAATCAATTTCTACATTTGCTACATTTAGATCTTCAGTTTAGGATATTTTAAGTACTGTAGAAAAATATCTAGCTGTAAATGTATGCTTACATCCAAATTTGCTTATATTGCAAGGTCTTATATTTTTTACTTATTACCTCAAATTTGTTGGATTCTGAGATGGTTTGACAGATAGATCGGCATCCTGAATATAACCTTTTCCACTTTATTCAATTGCATTTGTATATAAGGACAGTTTTTTCAAGTCACAGCAAATGTTCTTTTCTGCTGACATCCTACAAGTTGAGAAAAAAGAACAGCATAACTTTACACCAATAATGCATACTGGCATTTCTTCTTAAATCAAACTTGGCCGGAGTGCTTTGGCTGAATAATGCATAGCCCTTGCATGAATAGTTCATTCAGCTTTGCCTTGAGCACAAATACACTTACCCAGTCAGCTGGGTTTGGTTCTGGGTATGATATAGGCTGCAACTTTTCACATCCTCTTCTTGAATCACTTTATAAATAGTTGCAGTGTGATCCCGCTACTTTGGCACAAGCACTGTTCCGGACTACTTTGTACTCTTTATTTCATGCTCACACTTTTGCTGTACTTCTACAATAGTGTCACATAGTAAAATATCTGAAAAATATGTTTGCCTGATTTGCTTGTAATGTAATACGCAGCACACCGGGTAATCGCATTATTTCGGCAAATCATATTATTGGGGGCCAAGCAGCGAAGCTGCGTAGTCCACACTAAGTGTTTCTACCTTAATACTATTATTATTTTTATTATTATGTGATTGCGTAATGCAATCAAATACTGTTATAGTAAAGTTTTATTATTATTTTAATTGTCACGCTTTTTGGCGCCTTAAAGGTGCAGTATGTAAGTTTGAATTTCTAGCTATAAATTAAATTTTTTCAGATTTTTTTACGTTTATTACATACCTCCTGGAGAATATCATTAAACCAAATGCTCAGAGAGAAGGTGCGCTATATATGAGTGCCCTGGGCCCTCTATTCAGCTTTTAAAAAATGTCGGGACGCCCGCCTATCCCCAATCAATCAGGAGAGTTTTTACAAGGAATAAGGGCTACCTGCCTGTCAATCACCTCGCATGCACACTCCTAGGTAAACTACATACAGAGTCACCCTCCAAACAAGCTTGTTATTACAATTCGCGTTGCAGACAAAGTAGCAGCAGTGTGAATTAGTACTTGCAAGGACTGAAGTCGTTGCATGTCATCGCAAAATACTTGGCTTGATATATCGCCAAGTGTAGTTTTAGAACATTAGGAAGTATCGCGTCAGATTGAC
>JAPMUY010007241.1:0-55564 GCA_026901105.3 Galaxias olidus
CTTTGTGCAAGGAGTAACAGGAACAGGTCCTACAATATCACCTCCAGCAGGCCATTGGTGGGAATGTCTCTGACCAAACAATCAGAAACAGACTTCATGAGGGTGGCCTGAGGGCCCGACGTCCTCTAGCGGGCCCTGTGTTCACTGCCCGGCACCGTGGAGCTCGATTGGCATTTGCCATAGAACACCAGAATTGGCAGGTCCGCCACTGGTGCCCTGTGCTTTTCACAGGTGAGAGCAGGTTCACCCTGAGCACATGTGACAGACGTGAAAGGGTCTGGAGAAGCCGTGGAGAACGTTATGCTGCCAGTAACATCGTTCAGCATGACCGGTTTGGTGGTGGGTCAGTGATGGTCTGGGGAGGCATATCCATGGAAGGGCACACAGACCTCTACAGGCTAGACAACGGCACCCTGACTGCCATTAGGTATCGGGATGAAATCTTTGGACGCATTGTCAGACCCTACGCTGGTGCAGTGGGTCCTGGGTTCCTCCTGGTGCACGACAATGCCTGGCCTCCTGTCGCGAGAGTATGCAGGCAGTTCCTGGAGGATGAAGGAATTGATACCATTGACTGGCTCCCATGCTCGCCTGACCTAAATCCAATAGAACACCTCTGGGACATTATGTTTCGGTCCATCCGACGCTGCCAGGTTGCACCTCAGACTGTCCAGGAGCTCAGTGATGCTCTGGTCCAGATCTGGGAGGAGATACCCCAGGACACCATCCGTCGTCTCATTAGGAGCATGCCCCGATGTTGTCAGGCATGCATACAAGCACGTGGGGGCAATACACAGTACTGAGTACCATTTTGAGTTGCTGCAATGGAATTTCAGCAAAATGGACTAGCCTGCCGCATCATTTTTTCACTTTGATTTTCGGGGTGTTTTTGAATTCAGCCCTCTGATCGAAATGAAAATGATCAACCTACAAACGATGTGGCATCCTTTCGTTCCTAACACATTACCCAGTCCATATCAGCATAGATATCCAGCATGATTTTTTTTCCCATTGGGATCTGATGTGTTTTCAAAGTGTTCCTTTAATTTTTTTTAGCAGTGTATATACAATACATTAATTTAATGTTATAAACAGAGTATTCATATTTATTTATAATAAAGTAGCCATATATAAAAAATGTAAATGACTGCACACCTAAACAGGCATTTAAATACAATCAGCATAGGTATTTCAAATAATATAGCTATTCCACAAATGTTAACTAACTCAAATAGAGACTTTTCATGGCACATACATTGTCGTTTCTGTACTTTTTAGTTATTTTTAAGGTACCAAACGCAATTTTAAACCTGGTTAAGGCATACTTTCAGGACATTCAATTGTGTTTTGATACACCGACATTTACCACCGATTGGCAACGTCTGGAGATTGGCATCATGGCCAGATGTACAATCTCACTCTTGGCATTTACTATGGCCATGGAAGTAATAATCCGAGCATCAATATGGGTCGTTGGTGGGCAAAAGGTAAGGGCAGGATTACGCCTCCCTCCCATTCGAGCATATATGGATGATATGACAATATTGACGACAACTGCCCCGTGTACTAAAAGACTGCTAAGCACACTTAATGATAACCTTAAATGGGCTAGAATGAAAGTAAAAGCAAGGCAAATCCAGAAGCATATCAGTTGTTAAGGGAAAATTGTGCAACAAAACTTTCTTCATAGAGGAGGATCCAATTCCAACCGTGATCGAAAAACCTGTCAAAAGTCTCGGAAGTGGTGCAATGCTACCCTTAAAGACTCTGAGCAGGTGGAGAAATTAAGGATAGAATTGAACAGAGGCCTAGAGAGCATAGAGAAGTCAGGGTTGCCAGGAAAGCTAAAACTATGGTGCCTACAGTTTGGACCCGGCTCATGTGGCCATTGACAGTGTATGATGTACCATCACTAAAGTTGAAAAGCTAGACAGAAGAGTCAGCTTTTATGCTAGGAAATGGTTAGGGGTGCCACAGTGTCTTAGTAGCCTGGTTCTTTATGGGAAAGCTGCTCTGGAGCTGCTGCTGCTTACAGGGCTTACAGAGGAATTTAGGTGCACTAAAGCTAGATTAGAAATGACATTTACGGAATCCCGAGATAGTATAGTGGCACCCACATTAGCCACAGGACGGAAATGGAATCCAATAGAGGCAGTACTGCAAGCAACAGCAGCCCTTAAACATACGGAAATAGTAGGACAAGTACAACATAGACGAGGAGGATTTGGACTTGGTACAAGTAAACAGAGATGGTCAAAAGCGACCCCTTTAGAGCAACGCAAATTAGTCATAGAACAGATACGTAAGCAAGAGGAAGCAGTAAGAAGCGCTTAAACTGTCTCACAAGCCAAACAAGGGCGATGGATGAACTAGGAAAGTATAGAGCAAAGGAAAATTAACTGGAAGGACTTGTGGGGAATGGAATCCACAAGAATTAGCTTCATTGTTAAGGCAACCTACGATGTACTGCCAACACCGACAAATCTTAGCCAATGGGTAGGTGAGGATCCAACATGCCCCCTCTGTGGCGGGACGGCTAATCTCAAACACATAATGGCTGGTTGCAGGATGTGCCTTACTCAAGGAAGATACACCTGGTGCCACAATCAAGTACTAAAATGCTTGGCAGAAGCAATAGCATAGGCGCTCAACAGTTAATGCCCTGCCAATTGGAGCAGAGGGCGACATGCACCACATTCGCTTTGTCAGGGATGGAGTACCGGGAAAGAAGAGTTATAGGGCAAAACAAAACTCAGGGCAGCTGAGGAGAGCATGTGATTGGAAAATGCTTGCTGATGTCGGCCAACAACTGAGAGTCCCATCGGAGATTGCAACAACCAACTTAAAACCAGATTTATTACTCTGGTCCAACACACAGCAAATTGTTTATTTTATAGCGCTAACAGTCCCGTGGGAAGAAGCAATAGATGAGGCATACGAAAGAAAGAAACTCCGCTATAGCGAATTAGCAGCTGAGGCAGAACAGTGAGGTTGGAGGACAAAGGTGTGTCCTGTGGAAGTTGGATGCCGTGGATTTGTGGCAATATCAACAACCAAACTACTTAAGGAGTTAGGGATCTGCGGCAAAGAATTGCGCCAGACCATAAAAGCTATATCAGATATAGCAGAAAGAAGTAGCCAGTGGCTGTGGCTGAAAAGGAAGGATCCTATATGGGCACAAAAGTAAAGAACATAAAAATCCAGGACAAAGGTATAAAAGGTAAGTCTTTCCTGCAGAGCATAATCTTTCAAGCCTGCAGGAGAGTAGGGAACAGTTTTTTCTTTTCAGGTGGTAAGTATCCCTGTAGAGTTGGCAGAAAGTGCCTGCAGGAATAGGTAATAGGGATAGGTATAGGGATATCTCTCGGTTTAATAAACAACAGCTTTTTTTTTTCTTAATATCTGGCCGTGCCGAGAGCGGATATAGAGAGGGGTGGCTCTGAGACGTCATTGCTCACCGTTAAGCCTTCTGGAGGTGTCGTGGGTTCAGATTAACTAAACATCCGGGATGGAGGATGCCCACTTGAAAACCCCAATGACATATCTGCTCTCAATCCAAGTCCATTCTAAAATATTGTCTTTTGAAGTGTTCGTCTTGGAGTTTTGGATATTATAACATCCTATTCTGTGTATATTGAAATGAGTTGGTAAAGGAATACACTGGTAGAACTGCACATCAAAACACCAACCAATGTTAACTAACTAGCCAGCTTTTTGTTACGTAAATTAACGCTGGTCTGAGACTCCTGCTAGTATGGAAAGAAATGGAATTCAGTAACATTTATAATTAAAACCTGTGTACGGTTATGATAGTTCGATTGATTAATCATAATGTTTTGGGAACATTCATATTCTTTCGTGGTAATGGTTGCCTCGGGCGGTGAGTATATAGCCATATATATTGCCATTGCACTAGTTTTTGTTACACGCGTATAAAGAGTTGTTACACACTGCCCTGCCAAACCAAAACTAACTAACTGTTTTTAATTTAGCTGGTTAATATTGCCCACATTTTACAAGATATATGGTTGGTAGCAATATCGTATCGCGATAAATATACGGTTTATTGTGCAGCCCTACATAGGCGATACATTTACTCATTATTATAGGCATGAGCAAGGCCGTTTTTATTTGATCATATAATTTGTCCTTTGGTGAAAGTGCCCATCTATACTATTGATGGTTCATCAACTTTGGTTTAATTTCACCGCACAGAAAATAATACAAAGGTTGGAAGTATAACGCAAGCAACAAATGCAACACGAGCCGAAAGCTGCACTCTGCCGCATATATGCCGACTGCTTCACATTGGAATGAATGGACTTTCGCCCTACCGTATGCAATTTTATTGAGTCAGTGAGCGTTTAGTGTAATCTACACGCGTTTACTTAGTACATGCATTCATGTTAAGGCACTGATTTAAAAGATAGATCTCGGGTTTTTAAGAATTGATTTTGAATCGGCCAATGAAATCATGGTTAATTGGAAAATCTTAATTTTTTACACTTTTAAAAGTGTAAAACACATTTCAGACTTTTTTTGTTGTAGCCCTCAGACTGGGTGAAATTTTAGTCAAATATATGGATCTTTACATCCTGCAAGTTTCTGTACACCTATTATAGACATAACAATTTTCATAGCGGTTTCATGCGTAGACCGTAGATTATCACGAACACCTGGTTTCAAACAGGTGTACTTAAACTTTTGACTAGTACTGTATACACCTTTTTCACTTCGATTTTTTTTGAAAAGCTGGATTTATTCACTATTTCTTTAGGCTCTTATGTGCTTATGTATAGTCTCAACAATGCAAAGTATTATACTTAATACTCTGTATACGGCTACATTCTGATTATTTTTGTGTGCGTATAGAACATTATACCTCGGGGTCCTTAAGTTCAAGGAAGCAGTTCAAGTGTGTCTTCTCAATTTCAATCAAGTATAACTAAAGTATCTGCTAGACCACATTGGTAGAATTGTAATGGTATCATCTCTTAGAATTGAACTAATCTAGCAATAAACATTTTCACAACCCTTGCCTTGCAACTTTTTGAATAACTGATTTACCTTTCCAAACTGTATTAGACAGTTATATATGTTAAAATTTATCTTAAAAACAACATTTGTTTAATTAACATTTCTAAACAATCAATAGTTTAATTTAGTATATTTAGTTTAAAATAGTAAAATTTACTTTTGCATAATTGTAAATACCCCCCAAAGATTTTCTGATCTGATTTTGGTAGACTGTTTAACTGTTACTCCGCTACTACTAACTGTTCATTGAATAATAATGATAAGAAGATCAAATGACTGAGGGAATGTTATAGCCAAACGTTCTGTTGTGATATGTCAGGCCATTGGATTCAGTGCTTTTATGAAGTTGGGCATATTCAAGATTACGTTTGAGCATTAATTCTAGCACTACCATGTTGCCGGAAATCTGTGACTTACATGGTTTAATTTGTAATAATATGCTTATTATTTCTAGATCCTATGAAGGACCAGTGCTTTGGTGATGGCTTCAGTCGTTTCCTGCTTGATGAGTTCCTTGGTTATGATGACATTCTCATGTCTAGTGTCAAGGCCCTGGCTGAAAACGAGGAGAACAAAGGTAGCCTGCTGGTTTTCTAAATGTTTATTATTTCATGTACCTCATGAGATATTACGCAAATGTATAACCTCAATACCCTACACACTATACACTATACGGTATTATGTCGGACATGTCGGTACAAGAATGGAATCGATAGGTTCAAAACTGCAGTCGTAGTTAGGGGGCCAAAAATGTACCTAATAATAAGTAGAAGAAGAATATGACTTTGCAATTTCAATATGTGAGCGTCATCACTGACTCATCACATAATTACTGATGGTTTGGCTTGTAGATAACTGCAAAATTGGATGAATATGGCCTACAGATGTTTACGGGAAGGACAGACAACTTTTACTTTAATGCACTCAGTTCCCGTTTGGCATGAAATCTCTGCCCACCGTTTGTTCAGTTTTGTATTTTGTAGAGCTGATTGACAAACTGGGCATTCGCGACTCAGCGGCGCCTCTTCAGTGATACAAAGTTAAAACACAACATTCCGCTTTAATTGCGTGACAATACCCAACTCTTAGCAGATCATTTTACTGTCAGATAGTGTTCCCATAGCGAGTTTCCTATGTGGAACGTTGTATTATAGATGATCGGCGAATTTCATCATTGTCTAGTTATATTTTTAAAATGGGGAAACAGAACATAAGTTCGTTGCATCTTTATTGACACAACCAACTACTGTTATTTCTGTCAATAAATAATATTATATTTGTGAGAGATTTCACTTTGAAAGTAGGAGAGCTCTGTTACTAGGCTGTATAAGATAGCGGAGAATGTTACTGTCATAGCGTTCCCCCGTCAATAAGAAAGGCAGCTCACACCTGTCAAATTCGTACTGCTGACTTGTTTCCCCAAAACCTGTAAGTCCTGTGATTTTTAGCCTGCTATCCCTACATTTTCCCATGATAACAGGGGAACACATCACGTCATAACAGGGGAACACATCCTGACACGAGATGGTCACTGATGCAGTTAACAACTGGTGTTCAACGTAATGGCCAAGACAGTCAGTATACAAATGTATCAACATGCAAATACATAACATCAACGCTAGATGGCGGTACATGACCGTGAAAAAACTCTTCCCATTCTTTTCAGTAGGCAAAAACCGATTAAAACTAATAATAAAAAATATAACACGTGAACCGATCACTTAGCTACGTGTAAGCGCACTAGACGGCAATAACCATGACCTGTCGGCACTGGGATGGAATCGATAGGGTCAAAATTCCGGGCGTAGTTAAGGTGCCAAAAACAGGCCTATTAATAACTAGAAATGCATTTCCACGAGAAAATGCGGAGGTGATTGCGTTTCCACCATCTGCGACCAGGCAGTGCAGGTGGCCAGCCCCCTAAAATAACCAGTGCATCACTAGTACGTCCTCGTGTGTTGGTGGACATCGCTGAACTGAACACAAGTATTAACGCCCACTTGGGGCCAGTTGCAAAATCTATGTCAATTAGTCTGTGAGTAACAGAGAAATGCAAAAACTGTCCCCAGTCTCCCCTACATCCTTGTGTTAGCTCAACCTTCGTTTTAAGGCTTCTGGCGATCGTATCACAAGTGGACAGCGCTGCAGACATAAAATCAGCAGTAGTCTATTGTCTTAAGTGTTAATGCTTGTTCAATACTGATTATTTTACCATTGAAATACATTTTAAATAATCTTAATGAAACTGTGCTGCCGCCTGTTTAAATAGCCGACGTGTATCAGCCAGTTTGTTCATTCTGACACAGCTTTGTATTGTTGGATTTGGTCGTTTCAATCGCACTATGGTAACAAATAAAGCAGTTAGTTTTGCAGCAAGCAATTATTTATGGTGCCTTTAAGGGTATAATAGTTAGCTACGCACACTTCAGCTAGCTAACGTCCACTTAAACAAATGGAATTAAACTTCAATAGATGATAAAAGCATATTGATAGTCTGTCAGACCGGGGCTGTATGCTTACTTTTTCCGGTGGCAGCACTGGTGCTAGCAAGCTAAAGATTTCAGTAGCACAGAGAAACATGTAGGAGCACACACACGGGTGGAATAGAAAATGCGGATGTGATTGGATTGCCGCCATCAGCGACCAGGCAGTGCGGCGGCTAGCCCCCTAAAATAGCTGCTGTAGTCATTTTTAAATGTTATGGGAAGACAGATAGTTTAATATGTACAAGTTTGGCTAGAAGTTTGCCCATCCAGTCTACATGTGTTTTGTGGACTTGGAGAAGGCCTATGACCGTGTCCCCCGGGGCGTCCTGTGGGGGGTACTGCGGGAGTATGGGGTGCCGGGGTCGTTGCTACGAGCCATTCGGTCCCTATATAACCGGAGTGAGAGCTGTGTTCGCATACTTGGCACAAAGTCAAATGCGTTTTCAGTGGGTGTTGGACTCCGCCAGGGCTGCCCCTTGTCACCGGTTCTGTTTGTGATTTTCATGGATAGAATCTCAAGGCGTAGCCGGGGGGAGGAGTGTGTCCAGTTTTGGGACCTCAGAATTGCTTCTCTGCTCTTTGCAGATGATGTGGTTCTGTTGGCTTCTTCAGACTGTGACCTTCAGCATGCACTGGAGCGGTTTGCAGCTGAGTGTGAAGTGGTCGGGATGAGAGTCAGCACCTCCAAGTCTAAGGCCATGGTTCTCTGCCGGAAAATGGTGGAGTGCTCTCTCTGGGTTGGGATTGAGTTGTTGCCCCAAGCGAGGGAGTTCAAGTATCTCGGGTTCTTGTTCACGAGTGAGGGAAAAATGGAGCGCGAGATTGACAGGCGGATTGGTGCAGCATCAGCAGTAATGCGGGCGTTGTACCAGACCGAAAATAAACTAACAAGGATTTTTACCCTATCAATAGGCAAAGCACAGGCACGCACACATGGCAAGTGATAAATATCAAATATATTTAATAAAATTCAAAAGGTTGTCGACGTAGTATCATAAAGAACGTCGTCATTCTCTGGCACACAGCCTGCTCCCTCCCCTTGCATCTGAGAATATTGGAACACGGCAATTCTCGATGTTCTAGAATTGACAAGATGGTGATGCGTAGCTGTCAATGTTATCTTGTCACACGCGCGAAAATGGTGACGGGTAAAGACCAAATGTATTAGCTAAAGCGCAAGCGATCATTTAAATGATCTTTGAAACATGAGTTCAGTTGGGTGGTGTTAGTTAGAGTTTTGCCTACAACTTCTATGTGTTGCACAGTTTACCACAAGTTTGAGGGCAAGGTGGTTAAAACAGTGCCGTTCCAAAAGAACTTTGCTGGAGTGCCATAAAGACCCGACACAGCATCTCGCATTTGTATCAGTGCTGTTGGCGTTGTCATCCGCAAGCAGAGCCGCCTTAGTTGAAGGAACGTTAGCTAGCTAGCTATGTGGCCTCAATGCCGATATGGGATTGTCAAATATAAGGATCAATATTACGTACCGAAGTTAGCTATCCATAGCAAATGTTATAATGTTAAGTAGTTTCGGAAGCAAGGGGAACGAGAGTGTGTGTGCCTGTGCTTTGCCTATTGATAGGGTGGAAAATAATTTAGCCTACTGTATTAGGTATTCTCTGTAGTTTTTGTTGTCATTTCTAAATTTGTTGTCAACAGACATGCAAAGGTAACGTGTGTCACAGAAATGGGAAGAAAAATAGGACTATTATTCTGTTAATTTTGTAACGTTAGTAGGCTAGTACAAGTATTACATCATATTTGGCTGTCCAGTGTCCACTCTTCGAAAGCCTAAGTGATTAAAGCAGCAAAAGACAATCTACCTTTGCATTTCTTTTCCATTATTCAATCAATAATATTGATATCTTTCTATTCCCACAATTAATCTATTTAACTGTAAACACAGTTGCAGCCACATGCCATTAAGATGTAAATCTATATTTGTTTAAGTCATAAAGAAAAAGGTTTTATTTGCAGTGATACTTTTGCTGGGGGTGGGCTTAGGCCTTGTCAACTGCAGTACCATTGTATAAATGTGGTATCCTATGATTTATAAACAAAGGTGGCTGAATTAATTTTGATTAAATGTGGTCAGTGGCAGACAGGGAATTCTATTAAGATTCATTCACAGATTTGTATTTGCATTTGTATGGTTTCAGTGATTAAAGGTCATGAAAATGAACTTTTGTCTTTGTTGTTTGATAACTGCTAATGAATAAAACTATTTGTGTAGGGGCAAGTAAAAATTTACTGCGGGCAAGCAGATTTCTGATCCACTTACCCGACCAGGCAAGTAAAAAAAACCGTTGAGCCCTGGTTATACGTCATTAATTTCCTGTGTCAAATATTTGAAACTTTGCGTAGACATCTTGTTCAATGAATATCCAAAGTATTGAACGCAAGTGTTCTCAAATACAAATTTACCTGCTTAACACTAAACCAAAATCTGTGCACTTCTGCCTGTCATGCCATGCATATGGCGGGATTATGCATACAAATTTTACTAAACTAATCTAGCAGCAATCCACTTTTTAGGTTTAACCCAAGTTGAATAGGTATCTGCGAGTGGCTGGCTGTGTCTCACATGTAGAGCATGAATCGTATTTGATACTAGCCAGCTAGTTAAAAAAAATAAAGACAGCGCCGGTATTACTAGGTGTGGGGCTCAGCCAATATCAGATTTCTTCAAGATTGGCCTTGTTTTTCAGCAAATGAGTGATTATGAGGGTGTAGAACACTCCTGTGAAAGATTTCTCATATGCTCCTTTTGTTTAGCCTATATTTCTTATTACGACTGCAAAATCGAAACAACTCGAACTATCTTAGCGCTGTCTCAATGTTCGTCAACGTCAAGCCGTAAAGTATACCCCGCAGCCCCCGCCAGGCAGGGGCCCCACAGTCCAAACAGGCCCCGCCCCCGCCTGTCAACAACTACTTTGATAGAACAAAAAAAAAATTGTTTTAATGGGCCGGATCTAGGCATGGGCACGGGGCAATGCCCCACCAAATGCTCCGACTGCCCCACCATCCCGACCCAGCTTCTTACCAAAATATACAAATGTTGTCCTTGTCGAATTGGCCAATCATAAACATGCCATATAGAAATAATCAAAGTTGACATATCTAATTGGTTGGTCTGGCCATTTAAAAAAGCATGTTGAACTTGCGATCATTTCACTTCGTCACTACACTACTCGTTTTCTTGTTACCACACACAAGCAACATTACTGTACTAGTTATTTTAGCTAGTCAACTGTGTTTGTATAGGGGCACTGGCAGAGTTGGACGTCTTGCCTCGTTTGGTCTATTCGAATTTACAACGTTTAATTTTATAATCTCTAAACTTCGTACTGCTTTCAATGCTGGTGCTAGTCATTTAACAGGTTATGTGCGACAAAAAATGGATAGGTGGGCCACTGTCCCTGCTCTCTACTAGCAACAGCTAGCTTGCACGCACTATCGGCATATCATGGCTGTGCCTCGACTAACGTTTGTCAGTGTAGACAGCACAAGTCAACTTCAGCACAGAAAGAAAGTGGTCTAGATATGGAGGAATGTGGGTGGTGTTGCTTTTATAAGGAATAGGAGGTTGATGTGGCTATGATAAAACAAAAGGATCAAAGAGTATGATATGGGGAAAAAGAAGTCTGGAGACTTAAATAGAAAATAAAGAAACTCGACTTATTTGGACACAGGGAAGAAATGCTTAATAACCCGTTGCGAAAGAACAGCCTAGGTAAGGAAAAAATTATAATAATTATATATATATATATATATATATATATATATATATATATATATATATACACACACACACACACACACACACACACACACACACACAGTATATATATATATATATTTATGAAAAAGCATCAGTAAAAGCCCACTGAATAGTTTGTAATAGGTCCGCATCATATTGCAAAAATTATTAAGCACCTTTGAAAGCTGTCAGATCTGTCTCAATTACAAATTGTTGAGATTTGGTACTGTGTAATATTTATTAACAAACTTATTCTGAAAATGTATTATTTTAAAGCAATAGCTATTGATATTGTCCTGATAAAAAAAGCTAAAATTTCTAAACACGATGAGAATATAGTAGGTGTTCTATATATAATATAGGCAGGGGGGAGGTTCCGTTAGCCGATAGTAGCTGACTTTTGGCCGATTAAAACATCGAAAGTCGTTAAATAAAATAGTCACTGGACATAGCCTAGCCTATATTGTCCAAGGAAAAAAAAAAAAACGTTTTAAATGAAGATGTCTTTATTTATTCCTGTTTCAGTGTGCCTGCTGAAAATAGATTTTCTATTAAAGCGATAGTTTACCCATTTTCCAAAACGATATATGTTGTTCTTTAGGCAAAATTAAGCTAGTATATTGAACAAGTTCGGGTTTGGGATCAACGTAAGTGAAATTAACGTATTTTTCCAACTACCGGCATTGAAACGATAAATTCATTGTAAACCACAATACCCATAGCTCACTATACAACTCCCTTTTCTTGTCACCTGCCCAGCACCAGGGCGTGGGCGTGTCAAAGCCATGAGGTGCATTCATTATTCATTTATTCATGAATGTTGAAATGCATTGGATTTCTGTTCTCCTGAGTTTGAAACTTTTGTTTCCTTTTTCTTGAGCAATAAACACTGTCATGTGATGGTATGAGTAGAATGATCTAATAAAATGACTTGTAAGCCTTTATAAAGGTAATTTTATGTGAAAAGGCCTTTATGGAAACTGGAAACCACAAAATAAATGACCTACAGCTCATACTATCAATTTGATGGTTGTTATGCTTAGCCCACCTCAAACAGTTTGGGACTCCCATGGTTAAATTAATTAATACTAGATTGTACTTGGCAATAACCTTTTTATTAGCATGACATGACAGGTGAATCAGGTGCAAGAGTTTATACAAAATATATTCTTCATTTTAGCACGGCCAAAAATATAGCACAGCATAATATCTGACCAGTGCATGGCCTACAATATAACAGTGTTGTGTAACAGACATGTATAAGTCCTCTTGTGAGTTTTGAACCTCACGAAAGCCAGTGAAGTTAGCAGATGGATAAGCTTCTCGTATTCTACTGACGACACATGCTGATAGGGGGATACGATTATCTTTCCCCAAAATCTCTCCGCGTAACATCCATTCCAGAAAAGGACGTTATGAAGCCAGCCGAAATTGACTGAAAAGAATAATACATATAATAATTTAATAATAATCTCAAAAAAACACAATTAGCTGGAATATGCTGGAAAACAATTATAGATGCATATTTTAGTGATAAAAAAGGATGTTATTTGTCAACAGGGTTGTCCAGTCTAAACAAATGCAGGGTTCCTATTGCAAAATACAATGCAAGTATTAAAACCTTGTAAACCTTATAAAGAAAATAGCGTTTTCATTTTACAGGGTCAAGAACAATTATCTAACAACTTGATCTCCTAAATTCTTGTACATTATTGATGCTAGGTATCTAACGTTACCAAGCCAATATTCGCATTAATTGAGACAAATGTAGGTGGAGCAGCATCTATAGTCACAGCAGAAACTTGTGCGCGGTCCCAATCATTGCAGCACACTCCCTCTCTCTCCGTTGCCATCAGCAGGCAATACCCAAAAATGCACCACCAGTTGGAGTCCAGCCTTGGCTCAGCTGCTATCACTTCAGCTCCAGCTGGTTCGCCAGCTGCCAGTAACTGTTGTTGCATGACTTGATCTCTCTGTCAGGTTCCTCATTGCTAAATTCCGGTTCAAATAAATACGGCTGAATTTCACTGTCTAACAAAATATCCATAAAGTTTTCATCTAATTCTGCAGTGGAATCGGTAACCTCGTCAAACATGATCACAGACAATGTAGATGAGTAGCTATCTAGGTGTAATGCTATCACTATACATCACAGCACAGGGGTTAACTAATTTGCATGGCACGTTCCCCCTAATTTGAATTGCCCGCCTTTGGTTGTACGTCACTCTGAGAATCAGGAAAGGACCTCTTTCTGGCTGGAAACGGCTGTTGTTTTTAAAATGAAAAAAATGACCCCCTATGACGCAATATGGGGTAATTTTTCCAACTCATTTTACATTCTACTGTTTGATTGTGAAACGATACATGGCAATACTATATGTAAAATAGAACATTGGTATATGATGAAAAACATCAAAAAGTTGAAAGTGGGTGAACTACTCCTTCAAAACGGACTTCAGCCAGATCACGGCTTCTGGAGGGCAAAGTAACAAGGCTGATGTGCATCGCAAGCTTTGATTTTCAAAAGGCAACAGGCGGCTCACTTCGAGCATGTAAAAGGCCTGATGCAAGTTATTTCAAATTGAAATAGGGGCATAGTGTCCAAAACCGCATTTTTATATATTTAAAATATTATCATTTCTATTCACTTTTAATACATTTTGCGGGGGGCCTCATGTGTTTGCATTACGGTGCAGGTCAACGTCATTGTTTAAGTTTATTAGTTTGTTTAAACTGTGTAATCCAAATGGATGGAAATGTTATATGCAATTAAAATACATAAATCTTAAACATTAGGCTTCAATATTTTTGTGAGTGAAGTCTGACGCCCAAAATGTACTGTTATTGGTTGAAAGACATTTTACTGTTCTCACTTGAAATGATTCCATGGCACGCAATGACGCCTTTCAAAAATATTGAACATATATCTATGTTCTATGATTTAGCCAAGTCTATATGTTATTTTTTGTGCTGTGGCAATATACTATTGAGTTGTGTATTCAATCCAGGGTACCTGAGAAACGTGGTCTCTGGGGAACACTACAGATTTGTCAGCATGTGGATGGCCCGCACCTCCTACCTCGCTGCCTTTGTCATTATGGTCATATTTGTGAGTATTTTTAATCAAAAAATATTCTTTTTGTGACTTGCAATGTGTTACGCCTATTGAAATGTTTGACCAAATTATTTGTATACAACTTTTTAATGCCAATCATCTAAGTTTTGTTAGATGTTAGAGATGTTTGTTGTTAGCTTCATTAATGAAGAACATGAACTGAAATGTATTCAACATTAAAATGTAAAATATGCAGTATTGCTGGCCAGTCATGCTAAAAGAGAAACCGCAAATACTGTTAATTCCAATTGCTTATACACTTGTTGCCGGATTTAGCTTAATGTGTCAAAACTCTAAACACAAGCCACATAACATACAATACTTGGAGCTAAACATCTCACTTCTACGTAAAAATTAAACTCTGCAATCAAAACCTAACAATCTTTTTTCAAAATGGTATTTTTGTCCCAAATGATACACACATCCCTGATACCAAATGACATCTAGGCCAGTTGTGTGAATGGCCCACATACCGTGTGGAATTGCAGGCGGTGAATCAACCTGATTCCGGCTACCGGAACACAGCCAGAACTCCACCCTATTAAGGGCCATGTCTGGCCCATGCCATCCCTGAGATGCGGCAGTTCTAAGGTTGATCTCTGGTTGTGTTTCGGAAGTCGGAATCAGGATGATTCATCGCCGTCATTCCGCACGGTATGTGGCCCAATACGAAAACTAAGTGTGACCCGCAACTGGTTCATATTTTTACAGAAATCATGTTTTAAATTAATTTATATAAATAGCCAGAACTGTAAGTAGAAGACAACTGTTTAACTTTTGGTTAATATTTATAAAGTCAAAATACTGTGGCGAGTCAGGGTTACATCACTCAAGCAAGACCACAGAGACAGTCATCAGGGTCATTAGCACCAACTTTGTTTAATGCACAACCCTTAGACTAACCCCTTACCGCAGTACAGCTAAGGCTTCAAGCATACAAGACAGACGTGCTCACTCATTGTAACGGTAATGTCAACCTGTATGATTAACCAAAAATAAGTGGTAACTCAAAACAACACAGGCAACAATAGACAATAATTAGTGTAGCCCTGTGAGAAATCTGTATGTGTTGCAGTGTGGCAAATCTGTAATTTATTTCTCAGTCCATAGATGGCTAGCTGTGTTTTTTGGGGAAAAAAGAAGGGTAGATGAAGGAATGCGCTCTGATGCAGTAGTAAAAGGTGACAGACTTTAAGACAAATGAAAAAAGCTTGTGAGCTGCTAGTTTTTTGTTGAATGAGCGCAGAGACGACAGAGGATCCTACAGGAGCTCGGATGTTCAGACGTGGAGCCTTAACTGTTTGATGTTTTTTTTAATTACAAGTTTGCCTTCGTCGGGATCTTAGTTTCTTTTAATTATTGGTCAACGGACCATGTTGCAAGTGGATATTTTCTGAAAGACGAAGTGGACTGCCTGTGTAAAACGCCGTGCCGTAGGGTAACGTCCTGAAAACACTGTTAACAACTTAAAAGCCGTTTGGCTATCTTTGCTAACCCTTCTCTTCTGTGACTGTTGAGAGACTGATTCTTGGCGAGTGTGTTCTTTTGTTAGTTGCGAGGATTGGATTCTACAAAGATGTGCACCAACAATGGGCCCCAACGGTAGTTAGCTAACTATGGTTTGTTACAATATGTATTCATAAGGAGCATTGTGGCTTTGAATGTTATTCTCAAGTTCATGCATTGATGTTTATGTGAATATTACAGTTATAACATGCTATTAGTATATCTTGCTTTGTATGTTTATTAAGCTGGGATTGGTTGGACTATGTTTGGCTGCCTAACCTATTCTATAGTAAATAACCAAAAGTGTTTTGGTTTCTGTGGAAGTTTGTTCTCTCCCACATTTTGTGCTGAGAACCCAGTGTCACATTCAGCCCTAGGTTTCATTAATGTTTGTTGTATAGCTAAAGAGGGTTACATCAGTAATCAACAACTGTAAAACAAGGTAAACAGCAGTGAACAAGGTCTATGCCAAATGCTCCCCTGGTGCATGCTGGGAAAGCCCGGCCCTCCCCGGGACACTACAATACTTTTAAATAAACCGTGCATAAAGGGGAATTCCACCACAAAGCAACATTTAACATTACACTTGCTAGATTGAGGCAACTGATTAAAGAAAAGCAAAATAAATCTAATAATTATTATATATATATATGTATTTATAATTGACTAGAAATACAGTCTAGGACTACTGGATGCTGGCCTTATAGGCAGTTACAAAGAAAAAGCCATATCTAAGAATGGCCAATAAAATTTAATTAAGATGGGCAAAAGAACACAAGACATTGGAAGATTGCATTTTTTTTGATGGACAGACAAATCTAAGTTTGAGGTGTTTGAATGACACAGAACATTTGTGAGACTCAGAACATTTGTGAGCAAAAAATTAAACAAATTGACAGCTAGAGTGCCATAATCATTGCCAGTGCCTTGTAAAAAAATGCTGGGCAAGTTACCTTTTTACCTTACTTCATTATTAAAACACATCCAGTAGTCCTACACGCTCACAGGACTATATCACCCTTGAAAGCCGCAAAGTAAACACATAACTTGGTAAATCAGCTTTCTGTTCTTTTCCTCGGATAAACGGAACAAGATTCAACAGGAATTGAAATTAGAGAAGTTTGTATATGTTGAACAATTTAAACTTTTACTGGAGGATTTGGGAGCTAAAGAGTGTTCTTGTTTTGGATGAAACTGAATTATTGTACTGTATTGTAAATGTTGTATTGTAAACATTCATATTTGTTTTTGCTCTTTTTTTATTTTATTTTTTGTAATTTAGATATTCTGCCTTTAAACAGGGCACTGCTGGAAAAGAGACCTGGTCTCAGTCGGTTAACCCTGTTTAATGAAAATAAATAATAATAATAGACCAACCATATTGACATATTGTCCAATATACTATATAATGATCTTGATACATAGCTAGTGAACATGAAACACTATGCAACTGCAAATAGTGAGACATCATGATAGACACATGTCAGATGCAAATCAGCTGGTCTGCATTAACGTTAGCCGTTGGCTAGCGCAACTTTTCTGAACTTTCTACAGTCTTCTCATTTCTATAGTTTGGTCAGTTAGGTGATTTAAAGTGTTTTATCATTAATGTAAGTTTCCTTACCTCGAAAAATCACCTCATATTTCAGCAGTGTGCTATTCTCAAATCCAACCAAATTGGCCTAATGAAGGCAGTACTTTTTATTTTCCTAGTGGTCAGCCACATAAGGTCCAAAATGTCCTGGAAACTAGCTACCTCACTATGGAATAATTAGCGATACAGTGTCGCCATTACATATACTCAAAGGCGCATTCTTGCAGATGCCCTGAACTGTTGGCGTGGTGTTTTGTTATTTATGAGTTAGCTATCTCACCTCTGACACCATGTTTCGATGTCAAATAACAAGGAGTCATTGATGCAGTTAACAACTGGTGCTTGACGTAATATCCAAGACAGTTGTATACAAACGTAACAAAATGCAAATACATAACATCATAACATCAACGCACGATGGCAGCATATGCCCATGAAAACTCTCTCCCAATTAATTTCAATAGGGGCAAAAACCAATTAAAAATATAACACATGAACCGATCACTTAGCTAGCGCACTAGACTGCAATACCTAAGACCTGTTGGCACTAGAACAGAATCGATAGGGTCAAAACTGCGGGCATGGTTAGAACACCAAAAATAGGCCTAATAATAATATGACTTTCCGATAACAAGATGCGAGCGTCATCACTGACGCATCACATAATAACTAAACAATGCATTGCCAAGGCACTGCAAATGTGATTGCGTGGCAGGAGAGATCCTGTTTACACCTGGTTGTGAAATGAGTCCTGGGCTAGGACACCACAGGAAGTTGAACACATACACTCCTATATTTATGTTGGCAAGCACAATAAAAAAAGATCAGAATAATTTTTAACGTTAAGCAAATACTGAATTCACATTCACATTCAGTACGCAGTGTCTCTGAACACAAGTGTAAACAACCACGAAGACGCATTGCGATCCAATCACTCAAAACACTTGTAAATATATTATCTAACTACAATAAACTCTGACCACTTTGTTTACTGTTATCTCCCACTATGTCTCGAGAAGCTGGCAAGGAGCTTGCTCTCCAATGTGGCAAAGCACGCAGTGCGAGGTGTCATATTAGTCGTTGACGAAAATAATGGCTATGATAATTAATTCTAATAACCACATAAGTTAAACTTAAAAAAATGATAAACCCATGTTGATAGTCTGTCAGATCAGGGCTGTCCCATCTCCCATCATTTTTGACGGTCAAACTTTGATTCATTTTGAAGTCAACCCCTGTCCGAACATGACCTTAAGTGGAATAAGCAATCAGTCAACAATTTGTTTTTAAAAATACGTGCTATATACACTTCACTTGAGTCACTGCTAACTTGAATTAAATCCGTCGCTCATGGCCTTTCATCTCTGACTAGACCAATGCCTCTGGAAGATTCTCAGACATTTCCTTTAAAAATCTATCTTAGGCAGAGGAAGATTTGCCCCCTCAAGGTTTTCTATGCCTTCACTTCTTCAGGAGAGCAGTAAACAAATTTAATTCTCCACTATTGCTTGCTAGCTAGGTTTGACATATATTTTCATTGTTTTATTTATGGTTATGTCAGTCGGTTTGGCTACTATTACATAGGCCCATAACACATTAAATTTACACTTTAGCTATGCTGATTGATTGTGAATGTGTGTGATGCACATCGGTAACGTTGTCTGTACCAAGATAAAAGTCTATTTGTTGCATTCTTGACTAGCGGTGTCATTTTAAGTATCAAGGCAATTAAGGCTATATTAATGTACCTAGTGGATTTGAAAAACTTCATGTAAAATACCTACTAATGAAGAACTAATGTGCATGATAAGAGTTTGAGGTATATCAATTGCCATGAGAAAAGCTGAACCTTTCCTTTCATGTATTGTTTCCCTGTATTTGTGCAACCTTTTATGTCTACCTAAGCGTTGGTTTCTTTAAAGATTGCGTTGAGTGGCATGTCCAGTATTTGTGACTACAGATGCATCCATGAAGTCCAGAGTGCATCAAGAAAACAAGAAAACCTATTTATTAGTCATATGGTTTATTGTCTTGTTTAAGTTTGCAGAGCAGACTGCAGAAATGAGCAGATCAGCTACTTCCAAAAGTCATATGTAATTAGCTAAAAAATCCAGATAATCATGAATAGATCAGATCATAACATGGTAAACTCAAGCCTGCTAAATTTGACATTACTTAGACATATGAGTACGTCTAAGACACTGTTGTGTCCAACCTTATTTTTTTTTAAGTGTTAAAGTAAAACAGACAGACAAAACAGGGATCCACAAAGGTCAAGCTTTTACAAATATGCTCAAATCACCGATGTATCTAAAAACACTTACTGACAACGCAAGCTTTACTCTAGCACCGAACAGGCTTAACCTACATTCTCTACAATTAATTTACAATTGGCTCGCGCTCACGTTTAAGTACATGCCAAGCCAACTTTAATTTCTGCGTGCTGACTAAAAACACTGCGTTCATTGTATAACAAGTACATTGGTCAGCTAAATGTTCTATTACCTCAGTGTCAAAGCTCACTCACACTTAAGAAAACCAGAATGCAATTGTGTCCAACCTTAGAGGGAAATATAAAGGCTCCCAAAGCTAGATGTGTCGAGGCTAACGCAGTAATGTGACTGTCTGCATTAGCTGTGTGCTTGGCTAGCAGATGGTATTTCAGATGAGATGTTTTCGGTAGTAGTAACTCAATTTAATCGCCAGTACCTGCAAACAACTTTGGTCTTGTCAACAGACCCATCTGGCAGCGTTGGTAGCTGAACTTGCCATTCAAAAATAGCCTTTATCAGTAGCTTGCTAGTTGCTGTCCAATTTACGGCTACATTAATTGCAACAAAGAAATTTGTGAGATTGAAACAAATTTGTGTTAACGTGTTAATAGCGCGTTAACTTAGACAGCTCTAGTCATAAAGTATCCAAGTACAAAGACTGCATATGTATATGTGTTCAGCAGCATGTAGGATCTGCTTATTTCATATGTATTGTTGGGCAAACCTGGACACTGCATTCTGCCCAAGCCTGCTATAGCTGTTAGAGGATTTGTTACTGCTATTTATGTCTGCTTAACCAATTGGCAAGGAATGGCTGATTTACAGAAAATATCTAAATCATTTTTAACATTGTTTTTTTGTGTAGACCCTTTCAGTTTCCATGCTGCTGCGTTACTCCCACCATCAGATATTTGTCTTCATAGGTGAGATGACTTCTTTAAATCAGTTTTTACCCATAGACATTTTACGATGTCTATGGGGTTTGAGACTGCTTTTTTTCAGACACCCAACTCCTGCTTAGTGTTGTTGCTGTTTTCCTCCGTCATTGTTGTTGTTGCTGTTATTATTGTCTTTCATTGCCCTAAAGAAGAGGATCTCGACATTGCCAATATGAAAATATCTAGTTACTTGGTTAAATATTTTATTATTAAAACTTTGAAACTGAACACTAAATTCTCTCTCTCTCTCTCTCTCTCTCTCTCTCTCTCTCTCTCTCTCTCTCTCTCTCTCTATTTATTTATTCTGCTCCCCCTAGTGGACTTACTGCAAATGCTGGAGATGAACATGACCATTGCTTTCCCAGCAGCCCCTCTGCTTACCGTAATACTTGCTCTTGTGGGTAAGACTACACACATTTGGCTTTGAACCCAATGAGTGGAAAGGGGTATTAGAACCATGTGGTTAATATATATTGATATATAAATAGCTTTAAGCTATTTTGAAAATATGAATTATTATATTGTAAGTAATGTATGGTCCGCCAACATTGCTACACCATGTTTGTAGTTCAGATGTATGTATCTGCAAATACCATGTTTTTAATTAGTCCCAATTTTGTTTTGGTTACATTAGTCAGCTAGATATCAATCATGCAACAGGTGCTGTGGAGATCATTCAAACTTTTTTAGATGAGTGTAAATTAATTGTGTAAGCAGTTTTGTTCATCAAGTTGTAAATAACATGTTTTGATTATATTCAGTAATTCATCGAACTCATTTCCCCAAGGCATGGAGGCGATCATGTCAGAGTTCTTTAATGACACGACCACTGCCTTCTACATCATCCTGATTGTGTGGTTGGCCGACCAGTATGATGCAATTTGCTGCCATACCAACACAAGCAAACGTCACTGGCTCAGGTATGTTATAGGTAGGGCTACACAAATGAATATTTGGGGCCGATACCGATAATAGATATTTCTTAAGGAAACTTAAGGCCAACAACAATTAGTGGCCGCTAGAGGTCAACCGGTCAGTCCGAGTCAGCTTATTGGCTCAAATAATAAAACATTTAATAAAAAGAGAATTTAAGTCACTGCCAATTCACCTGGAGTCGGTCTGTGTGTCCTATGTCCTAAGCAAGTCTGTCGTAGTATGTTGGGTGAGCAAGTCTGGCGCAGATTGACTGCCGTGGTATCACTCAGACTAATTGCTGTGTTTGATAGCTGTCGGTCCATTTGTTGTTCGTTCTGTGTAATTAATTGGCGACCAATTTGTGTGAAGCGCTTTGAGTCTCGAGAAAAGCGCTAAAAACTAAATAAAATGAATAAAAAAATGAATTAAGTGGCTTGCAGAAATATTCAACCCTTGAAACTTATCAGATTTGTTTGGATTACAAATGATACATTGAGATTTTGTTCTTTAAAGGCTGACCCTCAAAATGTATTATTTTAAAGTCACATTAGTTTTATGTATGACAAATTTTCTAAGAAAATTAAATAACTGAAATATGATGTTTGCATAAGTATTCAACCTGTGAGCTTAATTGAAAAACATTGCCCCAACATGCCTTGGCATCATCTCTAAAACATTAGAATAGCTCACATTTTCTGGATATCACAGAGAGGCCAACAATCACTTTGAGGGAGCTACTGAGTTCAGTGGCTGAGAGTGAAGGTGCACCAGTCAACCATATCAAGAGCGCTATGTGTGGCGCAGTGTTAATTTTGACAAGCATTTTTAATTTAGTTTTAGTCTTCATCACTTACTGAATTTTGTAGTTGCGTTAAAGTAAAAATTTCGTCATTTTGTTTAGTTTTAGTTAAGGTTTAGTCAGTTGTAGTCAGTTTTCGGTTTAGTAAAATTTTCATCAATGTTTTAGTCCTGACTCCTAAGGAGAATTAACATAAATGGCTCTGGTTTACATGCACACTTCAAATGGCCAGATGTTTAGTCTCCAAGTGATACTTGAGGGAGCATCGGCCAGATTGCTAAAGGTTCAGTCAATAACTTTCCCTAGGAAAGCGTTTGCTCTCATACCTCTAGATGCACTGTCTGCAGGGTTAAGATCAGTCTTTATGTGGCGCCATTGTGATTTGTGTGTTAGCTCTCAAATAGAAGACACTTGGTTTGCCACATTGGTCTGAAATATTCGGGTGTCATTTAGGATGTATTTCAAGATAGGCGCTGTCCGTCCAAAAGACAGACTGTGAGGGTGAACTCAAGCTCTCTCTTCAGTATTTTGTCTATCCGAGCAGCTAGAACAGCAGCTGCAAGCTCTAACCTTGGAATTGTCATGCCCTCCAGATGTGCAACTCTTGCTTCCCCCATCACAAACGCAATGTGATTTTGTTTCCAGTAGCTGGCTGTACCATGGCCTCGCTCACATGCTTCACAGAAATGATGTAGCTGTGTGCTAGAGACTTGAAATTGTGGTGACTTAAAACATCTTTTGACCTTGATGGGGAAAGGTCTTTCTGCCAGTCCCTCCATTTCTCCGCAAAAGCTTTTGGAACGTCTTCATCCCATCCGCAGCTTGCACAGTTCTTGAAGCATTGTTTTCCCTGTCAGCATGACAGGTGCTGGAAAGCCAAGAGGACCATAGACAGAGTTCAGCACAGACAGGATACTTCTGCGACTCACTGATTTTAGTTTTGGAGTGATGTTGAAGAAGAATGTGTCTGTCCAATCGCATGGCAAGGGCACTTTCTGCTGCCAGCTTGTCAATGCCAAGATCCAGATCTTTTACCTCTAGCTGTTTCTTCTGACAAAACAGAGGCCTAGATAAAACAACTGTTAATGGTCCATTTAGTTAACTTGATTCCTCAGATGGCACGGATATATTTCAGCTTCTGTACGAGAGATTGCTTGTCTTTCGCCGGGGACAGATTTGAGACAGTCATCCATATAGAAATTGTGGCGTATGGTGTTAAGGGTCCAAGTTCCACATTTCTCTGTTATTATCAGCTGTCCATTTCAGTGCAAAGTTGTCACAGCTTGGTGATGTGTAATGGATAATTTCAATCTATGACAGAAAATAACCAATTAATGAGAGGGAGAAACCGTGCAATGATCAAGTATAATTTTATTGATGACTACTTGATGAGTCTGAGTCAGTCTGTACACAGAGAAATTACAACAGTCAGATCAGTCTAACAACATAGCAAGTTCTGATTAGTTGACAAGGTTGAAACGAGTATATTGGTCTAACATAAACGATCACTCCATTGGTCAAGGTGGAGGGGAGTGGACGTAATCAGCTTTTATAAGGACACGTACATAGGACATGTAGACATAATTTTATGTTATGTCTAAGACACAAAACTTTAGCCTTCAGTGTCTCCAAAAGGCACATACTGTCTCTTTCATGACCTGGTCTTCACTCTGACCCTTCCCCCACATTGGAACAACAGCTTAGGTTTGAACATCCATGAGGATGCCAAAATTTCCCTTACACTGCTCCAAAAAGGTGTACCGTCATTCTGTACTCTGCCTGTGGTTGATTGCTGTCATCACCGGGCCACCATAAGAATCTCAGGACGTCCCCATCGTTCTCTAGGATTCTTACTTGATGGAACATTCCTTCAATGTCCCCCATCACTGCTACTGGTTCCTGTCGGAGTCTGAGGAGTAAACCCAATAAGGTGTTCATAAGATCAGGGCCTTGTAGCAACTCCAAGTTCAGTGAAGTACCTTGGAACAACGAGGTACAGTCAAAGACCACCCGGATCGTCTATTTTTTTCTTTTTTGTGGTAGATGTCATCATCATCATCTTCATCCGCTTTGTCTGGGGTCGGGTCGCAGAGGTAGCAGTTCCAGCAGGGCATCCCAAACTTCCCTTTCCCGGGCCACATTTACCAGCTCTGACTGGGGGATTCCAAGGCGTTCCCAGGCCAGTGTGGAGATATAATCCCTCCACCTGGTCCTAGGTCTGCCCGCGGCCTCCGCCCAGCTGGACGTGCCTGAAACACCTCCCTAGGGAGGCGGCCAGGTGGCATCCTTACTAGATGCCCGAACCACCTCAACTGGCTCCTTTCTACGCAAAGAAGCAGCGGCTCTACTCCGAGTCCCTCACGAATGGCTGAACTTCTCACCCTATCCCTAAGGGAGATGCCAGCCACCCTCCGAGAGGAAACTCATTTTCGCCGCTTGTATCCGCGATCTCGTTCTTTCGGTCATGACCCACCCTTCATGGCCATAGGTGAGAGTAGGAACGAAGATAGACCGGTAGATTGAGAGCTTTGCCTTCTGGCTCAGCTCTCTCTTCGTCACAACGGTGCGATAAAGCGACTGCAATACCGCACCCGCTGCTCCAATTCTCCGGCCCATCTCTCGTTCCATTTTCCCCTCACTCGAGAACAAGACCCCGAGATACTTGAACTCCTTCGCTTGGGGTAAAGACTTATTCCCTACTTGGAGTAGACAATCCATCGGTTTCCTGCTGAGAACCATGGCCTCAGATTTGGAGGTGCTGATCCTCATCCCAGCCGCTTCACACTCGGCTGCGAACCGATTCAATGAGTGCTGCAGGTCGCAGACCGATGATGCCATCAGGACCACATCATCTGCAAAAAGCAGTGATGCAATCCTCTGCCCACCAACCCGCAGCCCCCCTCCCCTGCGGCTACGCCGTGAGATCCTGTCCATGAATATCACAAACAGGATAGGTGACAAAGCGCAGCCTTGGAGGAGGCCAACCCTCACCGGAAATGAGTCCGACTTACTGCCGAAGACCCGGACACAGCTCTCGCTTTGGGAGTACAGAGATTGGATGGCCCTAAGTAGAGACCCCCTCACCCCATACTCTCGCAGCACCTCCTTCTCCAAATCCACAAAACACGTGTAGACCAGATTGGCATAGTCCCAGGCCCCCTCGAAGATCCTCGCGAGGGTAAAAAGCTGGTCCGTTGTTCCACGACCAGGCCGGAAACCGCATTGTTCCTCCTCAATCCGAGGTTCGACTATTGGTCGAACCCTCCTTTCCAGCACCCTGGAGTATACTTTCCCGGGAGCTGAGTAATGTGATGCCTCTGTAGTTGGCACACACTCTCCGGTCCCCCTTTTTGAACAGGGGAACCACCACCTCGGTCTGCCACTCCTTAGGTACTGTCCCCAACTTCCACGCAATGTTGATAAGACGTGTCATCCATGACAGTCCCTCAACACCCAGAGCCTTCAGCATTTCTGGGGCTTTGCCACTGTGGAATTGTTTGACTACCTCAGGGACCTCCGCCAGGGAGATTGATGCTGATCCCCCATCATCCTCCAGCTCTGCCTCTACTATAGAGGGTAGACGTGTGGTAGACGTGGTAGAGAATATTCCACAATCTTTAATCATTCTGGAGGAGCTGTTCTTCTGGCACTGTTTTCGCTTGTTCTTTCGCCAAGACATCATCCATGAAGCTGACAATGTTTTAGAAATGCTTCGTCCTTCTTGAATCTTTGGCTGAAACCTGGTTATCTTTGTTTGGCCATTTTCCTGTTGTTGGGTTAGAAAATATTAACCTGACGGAAGGCGAGTTGTATTTCATAGTGGCCATATTTCTTTGCGACAAATTTATCCACCACATCTAAGAATTTCTCGTCTTCGATTGAGTATTACTGTTTCTCATTGTAAGCTAACTGAGAAATCTTCATTGTACTACTGGACAAGAAATTCTTTCTATTTGGCCACAGAAATCCTGTTTGGTATTGTTCGGGGTCAAACTTGCTCATCTGCAGGTGCAGTGCTTCCAAGAGGTGTATTTACAATCCAAACTAAGTGTGTCAGGAACACGTAGGGTCCCTCCCCTTGACTGTTTATTATTTTCAGTGCCTCTATAGCTTTGGCGACATTTGAACCAATCAACAGAGCAACTTATACCTTTGTTGAGCTTAGGTCGACCTCCATCAGATAAAGACCATCTTTTAATGTCCGTTCCTGTTGGGATGTTCTCTGGGACTGACTGGAATGGTCTTTTGTGTAAACCTCTCGAAGTTCTGTGATGTTTTTACTATCCAGAATGCATCCTTGCAGTCCAGTCGGCATGGGGGTTTTCTCAGGTCTTTAGTGACCCATCTTCCTAAGCAGAGCTCGAGTCCGGTCTTGGTCTCGAACTCGGACCGATTTTGTCTCGGCCTTGACTCGGTCTCGGATCTATTTGTCTCAGTCTTGACTCGATCTTGGACCTTTTTTGCCGTTTTTTGTCAAATTACAGGGCTATGAGGAACAGCAGCTATTTAACATTTTTTTTCAGAATACAAATAGTTTCAAAAATATTTGTGTGATATCAATATTAGTAAAAACCCACTATTTGTGCCTTTCCGAATACCGTATTTGGCTCCACCCTTTGCTGATAAGTTTTCATTGTCATGAAAATGTCTTTCCCTACCGCAACACAATATTTTAGTGAACGTGTCAGAAATGTTAATGATGCAATATTAAATATGTTAACATTAATACACATGTCAAAATGCTGTCGGACAAAGCATACATAAGTTTACAAGATAATATAGCTACATTACTCTTCATGGCAATTGTAAATAACCATTTTTGCAACCTGCCGGTCTTGGTCTTGTCTCGGTCTCGACCCCTAAGGTATCGGTCTCGACTCCCTCCCCTCCCCCCGGTCTTGGTCTTATTTCGGCCTCGACCCTCCCAGTCTTGGTCTTGTCTCGATCTTGAGTAAGGTGGACTTGACTACAGCTTTGGTCCTAAGTAGGATCTTCATTCTCATTCCTCTGTAAGAAAACTCTTCCATTAGTCCTTCTTTGCACATTATTTTATTTAGTTTGAAAATGTAATTCCCATTTCCGTTTGTGAGCGCTGTCAGCGGAGATGGAGTCACGGGGAATTAAATTAGAGACTGAATAGGACTGACGTTCCAAATACTGTCGCTACAAAATACTGACTGGGTTGAATCACAATGCATTGTTAGTTGCAATGTTGCATATTGCTACATTCGTGGGCTGAGCACTCACGCTAGCATCGTTTGATGGCTTTTAATGCGCGTCTTGAATGTAGTTCTATGCTTGAATGGCGTCTTGTGGGTGACCATGACAACAGCAGAAGTTCAGAATCACTTGTTTACCGACTGCTCACTGCAGCGTTTATTTCAGTAGCGTAAAGTAAGCCACCATAGAGATAGAACTATCGAGGCATCACTCACATTAGTGGTGTGACGTAATCAAACATGGGGCCGAAATCTCAGTTCAGCCTTCAAAATAAGAGTTTGTCTTTAAGTTCAATCTAGTACCACCAAAATACAAATTAAGTGTTATAGCTCATTTTTATTAGAAGAACTAGCACGTTTCACTGTAATTGGCCAATTATTTTTTAAATAAAAAAGGAATAATTCTCTAACTAAATTGTAGTAAAAAACAAATATATATCTAAAAAAAAATAATTTGGCAAATAGAAATATACTTAAAAGTAATTAGAACCAGCTAGGCATAGACCAGAGGGTATTGCATGGCGCTGCAAAATGCTGTGATAGCCCTTTTGGTTGAGGGTGCCAGTCACTCTGCACAAATTCGCTGACTCTTGATCCATCAAAAGCCCCAGATCATCACACTTCCTCCTCGATGTTTGACAGTTGGTGTCACACACTGAGGAAGCATCCTTTTGCATACTTGACAGCGTACAAAAACCCTGCATGATAAGCAAAGACTTACATTTTTATTAATTGTTCCATAAGACTTTCCTCCAGTCTTCTGTTCCCATTGAGCTTCAAAAATATCTTGCTCTTCCAGCTTGAAATGTCATGGAGGTTGGTGAGGGATGTCGGTGGGAAGGCGGTGGAGGGTTCGGCGGAGTGGTGGAGCTGGGTGTCATCAGCATAGCAATGAAACCGCACACCATGATGACGGAGGATCCTTCCCAGGGGAAGGAGATAAATTATGAACAGGAGTGGACCTAAAACTGACCCCTGAGGAACACCTTGTTAAACAGCAGAATCCTTGGATCTATGTCTTCCTAACTGAACAAACTGTTGTCTGTCAGTGAGGTATGAGGTAATCCAGGAGTGAGCAACACCAGTTACACCAATGCCAGCCAGACGTTCCAGCAGTATTGAGTGGGAGATGGTATCAAAGGTGGCACTAAGGAGGATTAAGATGGTCAGTAGTTAGTCAGCTGCACAGAAGAGGTCATTCATGATTTTGATTAGAGTTGTTTCAGTACTGTTTTTTTGCCGGAAACCAGATTGGAATAATTCATAGAGGTCATTGGAATCCAGGTGGGATTGTAATTGAGCAGCAACAACTTGCTCTAGGGTTTTGGAGATGAAGGGGAGATTCGAAATGGGCGTAATATTATTCAGGTCTTCAGGATCCGCACCAGGTTTCTTTAGAATAGGTGTGATTGTGGCCATCTTGAGGAGAGTAGGTACCGTTCCGCAGGTGAAGGAGGCATTGGTAATATCCATAATTAGAGGGGAGATGGACGGCAGGCAGGCTTTTACAAGGAGTGTTAGCAGGGGATCCAGCTGACAGGTGAAGGACCTGGATTTAAGATGAGCTCTGAGATGGAGTCCTCCAAAGCAGTGATGAATTCAGAAAGCAAACTGGAGAGAGGCTGTTCCAAGGTGTCCATCCAAGACAGCTCGCCAAATGGGGCGGTAGACAGTCAGCTGTTTGTGAATGATGAAGATCTTTGTGTTAAGAAATTCAAAAATGCAGTACATTTTTTAGTGGAGATGTTAGGAGGGAGGGTCTTACGGGGCTGCAGTAGATGACTGTTGAAAAGAGGACTCTTATTTAGTTTTTCATTATTGATGATATTGGCATAGCAGGAGGATCTAGCAGCACAGAGGGTGTCCTTGTAATGTAGTAGGTGTTGGGAATAAATTTGGACAGAATGAGAGCCAAGCCCAGTTTTTCTGAACAGATGCTCAAGACGACGCCTAGAAGGTTTAAGCTGGTGGAAGATGGGGGAGTACCAGGGAGCAGTGTGGGTGAATGAGACTGTATGGGTTTTCGGGGGGGCCAGGGACTCAAGGGAGGATGAGAGGCAGTCATTGTAGTGTCTAACCAAATCAGCAGGGGAGGAGTGAAGGGCAGGACTGGGGTGAGAATTAATCAGGCTTATAAAATTATATTGATATTTTTTATGGATCTAAAGGTCATAGTGCGTTTTTATTTTTGCTTCATTCTGGGGGCAGATATCTCAAATAGCACTATCTTATGGTCCGAGTTAGGAAACTCAATATCAATGAGGTTGCAGGGATTGATCCCTATGGAGCAGACTAAGCCCAATATGTGTATTGGGAAGGTGGGAAAGTGACATTTTGAGTGATCAAGGCAGTCCAGGAGTGAGATGAAATCCTTAGTAAAACTATTGGTGGAATCTTCAAGGTGTATGTTAAAATCCCCCAGGAGCAGCACTTTGGGAGACATGGCGCATTTTTTTTGTTTTTGTTTTTTTAAGTCTTTGTTTATTGAAATTTTTTCACATTTTAAGGATAGCACATGAATAACAAACTACATTTTTTTTTTCAATAACATGAAAGAACAGCAGAAAAAGTAACAACATGTAAACAAACAAAACATGAGATCATGGGATGGTCAGAAAATCAAGACAATTTTGTCAAATGTAAAGTAAAATATCGCACGTTACATACACTGCTTCATTTTATTAAGAGAACTCTCAATCATCACAACCCAGTCAATTAAACTTCTGGGATATCGACCTGTCCATTTAGGAAGCATAAGTTATTGTGAATCAAATTCACCTGTTTTGGTGCAAATGCAGGCGACTAAAGGTGGACAGGAGAGGCAACAGCAAGACAGCCCCCAAAAAGGGAATGGTTTTGCAGGTGGTGGCCACAGACTGTTTCTCTCCCCTGATCCTTCCTGACTGATTTTACTCAAGTTTTCTATTTTGCTAGTGCTCTTGTCACTCCTAGTAGCATGAGGCGATACCTGCAGCCCGTTCAGGTTGCACAGAAAGTCCAGCTCCTCCAGGATGGCACATTTAGGCAGGTGCCGTCGCAAGGTCGGCCGTATCTCCCAGTGTTCAGTGTGGAGGATATGCATGTTTCTGACCAAACTGTCAGAAGCAGAGTCCATTGGGTGGCATGAGGGCCCGACGTCCTTTAGTGCGACCTGTGCTCACAGCCCAGCACCGTGCAGCTCGATTAGCATTTGCCAGAGAACACCATAATTGGCAGCTTCACCATTGGCGCCACGTTCTCTTCACATATGAGAGCAGGTTCACACTTAACACATGTGACAGACGTAAATGAGTCTAAAGATGCCGTGGCCAATATTATGCTACCTGCAACATTCCATGGTTGCTATGGTGCCTAGCAGGCAGACTAAGCACATTGGAGCTCATATTATTTATTTTTTCTTCGATTTAATGTTTTTATTTTTTTATTTTTTGTTTATATTGTTTATATTTATATTTAAGCCTAAAACCCAGGGGGGACTCATCCGCTCCACCAAGATGCATACAGCAGTGTTCTGGTGCTAAACTCCACTGTGGAACTTAAAAGATCAACAGTGTGGTTTTGAATGAGAGTCCGTCTCATTCAAAACCCCACTGATTATCTGATTATCTGTTCATCTTAAATATTTTAGTATCTGTATTTTGTTTTGTTTCATTTTTAATTTCATGCCTTGTTTAACAGGGCACTGCAGCAAAAGAGATGTCGTCTCAGTCAGTTGGCCGTGTATAAATAAAGAAATAATAATATCATCCAGCATGACCGGTCACGTTCCCCAGACCTGAATCCAATTGAGCACCTCTGGAAAGTTATGTATCGCAGCCAAGTAGCGCCACAGACTGTCTAGGAGCTCACTGAGACCCTGGTCCAGGTCTGGGAGGAGATTCCCCTGGACACCATCCGCCGTCTCATCAGGAGCATGCCCAGACGTAGATGGGAGTACATGTAGGCACATGGGGGCCATACACACCACTGAGCCAGATTATGAGTTGTCGTGATGAAATTTACGCAAGTTGGATCAACCTGTGATTTAGATTTTTCACTTTGATTTTCGGTGTGATTTTGAATCCAGCCCCTCAATGGGTTGATGAGTTTGGTTTCCATTGACCATCCTTACGGAATTTTGTTCTCAACAAATTACGCAATGTATTTTCAACTTGAATATTTCGTTCATCAAGATCCACTGTGTGATTTACGTGTTCCCTTAATTTTTTTTGAGCAGTGTACAGTGCCTTCCATTTTCCCCATCGTTTTTCTCCCAGCTCTTTTTGGATTGGTATGGAATAGGTCATCTGTTCTAGAAAATGTAGGTTATTAACAATATTAACAAAAATGTCAGCAGTGGGGCAGATCTTCTGCAGCCAGCATTTTGTAATGGCCTTTTTACTTGCTACTAACAAGATCTTTAAGAGGTAAGAATCCAAGAGAGAGCGATCGAAATGTTATACTGCTGTTAAGACCCAGGATTTCTGAAATGATTGTTGCTACTTCCTTCCAGAAAGTCTGTATAGGGGGCAAGAGCAGAATATATGGGCATAATCAGGCATAATTTTTCCACACTCCCTCCAGCAGTATAATTGAGTTCCAGTTTGCTTAGATTTCTGTTTAGGAGTGATAAAAAAGCGAATGAGATTTTTCCAGCAGAAGTCTCTCCACGTCAGGGAGTTGGCGGAGAGCGAGCATGTTCCCCAGGCGTTCAGCCACATGTCTTCTGATATTACCATGTCCAGTTATTTTCCCCATTGTTGTTTCACGTAGTCCACAGTGCCTGTATTCAGTGATTTTATTCGCTGATGTAACTTGCTTATAAGACCTTTAGTATTTCCTGAGTTATATGCATCAATAATGGATAGTGCTTGGTGGCTCTGTTGGGCTGAGACCTTTTACCTCCTTACAAAAATAGTCCTGAAGCTGTAAATGCCTGTAAAAGTCCTGCCTACCCAACCCATGTCTGACATAGATGATCAAAACTATTTTGTTCCAATTTAACTATTTTGCATATGGATGTGATACCTAAGTAGACCCATTGTTTGTGTCTACAATCTTGCAATGCTGGTATAAAGTCAGGGTCATACGCCGGCCATCTAAGCAATTTGACCATTCTTTGGAGTTGGAAATGTTTTAACTACATCTGCCCATACTTTCAATGAAAAATTCACCCATTGACTGTCAGTAGTATTTCCTTCTCCCTGCCAACACAGCCTAACAGAGACTTTATTGGTGTATCTATTAGACAACTCAATACTTTTCCATTTGGCTACATAAGATTTGTTACACCAGTATATAAGAGATCTCAACTGAGCTGATAAATAGTAATGCCTTAAGGATGGGAGGGCCATGCCAAACTTTTTGTATATCATCCAGATTGCTAGTAACTGGGTCCCTAATACTACAAATTGTGTTTTCTGCTTGTTTTTTCCTGAGTCTCCAAGCTAGCAATTTTGCCGCTTTGGGGCCTACCTCGTAGTATCTTTACTTCATAAACCTCATGTTTTTCTCAATATCCTTGCTTAGTATTTTGTCTTTCCTGCTTGACAGTTCCAATTTGGTGTAAGAAAGAGGGGTCTTTTTTGACAACGTGCGCTTGTTCTAGGTCTCAAAATCTTTCCTATAGATTTGACAGTTTTTGGGCTTTTATCTTTTTCATTGTGGCTGTCCTAGCTGTAATCTTACCCATATGAACAGCTTTGGCTGCTTCCCATAATATACTAGGATTTACATCTCCATTATCATTATCTTGTAAATATACACCTAGGTATACACACCTACACACTATATATACACTAAATATACACCCACACACTATTGAACACTTAAAGGTGGGATCATTCAACATGCCAGTGTTTAATCTCCACAATGTTTTTCGTTGTCTACCATCTAAATGTAATGTTAGATAAACCCCAGAGTGGTCTGAAAGATCTCTCTGGCCTGTTCTACAGTCTGTCCATCTGTGCAAATGTTTATTATAAAGGAAACAATTGTCTTTTCTTGAGTAAACTGTGTCGTGCAGAATAAAAACTGTATCTTGGATGTGATCTATGCATGGACCGCTACACATGCATCAGTCCTAGATTTTTAAGCAGTTTGTTCATACGCCTTCCTGTAGGGGTCCTCCTCTTCTTGTTGGTTGTATCTAGTAAAGGGTAGCATATTAAAATCTCCTGCACAGATCAGGGTCCCGTATGTCTCTGATGCAATCAGATCATTCACTTTTCTAAAAAAAGACCTATCACTTCCAGGAAAGGCGTAAACATTCAATTGTGTCACCACTACTTGGTCTTTTTTCCCTTTTATCAGAACAAAGCTGCACTCAATCGCTTATTTCAGATATGAATTCGAATAGAATCTTGTTTGAAATCAATATAGCAACTCCCCTTTTTTACCATTTTTATGAGTAGAAAGTATTATGTTTTTTTGTGTTCAGCACCAGAAAGATGGGTTACCTGCCAACATACCACATTTATCCTCGCCCTCGGGTTATTTAGACCAGTGGTTCTCAAATGGGGGTACGTATACCCCTGGGGGTACGTTGGGGTACTGCAGGGAGTACGTGAGAATTTTTACAAATGTTAACAAAAATATTAGTGATGCCTAATTCCTCAACTAATTATACTGTAGAAATTTCAATACAATTAAGTTAAATTAACCACATTCTCTATTCAATATTCTTATTTTCAAAGCTATTTATTTCTAAAACAACAACCGCATTCACGTTCACAATGACGTTTGTTCACTGTGAGGTCCGTGTTCTGCAGTCTCTGGAATGCCAATTCCGGTTCAACAGCATATGGAGGGGAATATGTTCTTCTCTGAAAACGGTTTGCACTGGGAATCTGTGCGTCAATGACAAGCCGTGTAAAAGGACTCGTATTGCGAATTCATTACATTATATTGACATAGTTCATGAATTACATTCATTTAGCAGACGCTTTTATCCAAAGCGTCTTATAAAAAATAGTGCCTGCAAAAAGAGACGGTAAAAACTACAAGTCACTTTGGGAATTTGGGCTTAATATTATTAACTGTAATTACCTATATGGAGCACCACCACACAGAACGGCTCTGCACTGGGGAACCAAATCTTTAGCATTCATTTAATAATGTAATAGCCTAGTTAAATGTTTTATTCTCAATTCTGAAGTAGTGAACTCTTGTTACGTGAATAAATGGTTGTATGAAAACGAAGCGACACAGCTGTGTTGAAATGCAAAGCAGTTCTACTTATTTACTCATCTAAAGAAAGCACGATAATTACATTAACACAAATAATGACTAAATCATAACATTAATAAACTAAAACGGGTTAGTAGATATTTAACACTAGGGTTAGTCGCTAAACATACATGATAGTTAAACAGTTTGAAAGATTGACAAATTATTGTAAAACACAACACAGCAGTTGCTAAAGTTGTCTAGGCTCTAGCATCAAAACACTCAATGTTACGAAAAGCATGAGTTTACGTTACTGTGAGAAGATAGGCGGAGCTGTGGCAAGGCATGAATTTGATCCTAGGCCTGCCTTGCGGCTGGACCAAAGTGGAAAAGTTGTCCGTGGTTTTAGTGATAAAGTTCTGAAACTTAGTTTGTTGTGTGAAGTTTGAAAGTTCTAAAACTAAGTTTGTTGTTTGAATAAAGGTGGAAAAGTTGTCCGTTGGTTTAGAAGTGAAGTTCGACGTGGGTTTTCTTTGACGTGGTTGTTGACCTCATGGGGTAAGAACAAAGGTACGGTGGTTTAGTCTTGGTGATCCAGTGGATCCTCCGACTCACGTAGAATTGGTTAAAAGCTCTGAATCGTTTCGAGTAACGGAAGTTGTTAAGTCCTGAACGTGGTTTGAATAAAGGTTTCTTTGCTCTGAGGTGGTAAAGTTAAGTTCTAAAATGTGGCAAGGGTTTTTCGGCCTAGTGAGGTCGAAAGCCTAATTCCTTTGTTCTTAAAGTTTATGGTGGACCGCGTGGTTCAAGGAAAGAGGGGGTGCGATTTTTTTAATCTGTGGCAACAACTCGATAGCCTCCAGGTTGAGTTTTGGATGTTTAAAAGCGTAGCTTCCTGCTTGAGAAAGCTATTTATGCTCTGTTTAGGTAGGGGTGTCAAGGGAAGGTGTCCCGGTACTTTGATTGGCTGCATCCCAATGGGCAGAAATGGTAATCCTTCACTGATAAGACTATCAGTTTACCTTACAATGTCGTTTGGTTTCTATTTATGCTTGTACAGCTGGAGTATGTTCTGTGTAACGTCTGCAAAGCATCTCATTGTGATTATTTCAATACCAAACACGACTATGTTAGCTGTGACGGTTAATTTAGAAAGGACAACACACAATATATTAGAAATACAAACAATTGATATGAAAATTTCTTCTCGTCAATGTCCAATAATTTCACTGAATGTTCTTTAAGCAACAATTTCTTAATCCTTAGAGTTGCAGCTGTATGCCAAAGTCAAGGTTTTATGCTTGTGTGAGAGAAACATGTTGTCCCCCCTGGAATGTTCACCAGGGACATTTGGGCCTGTTCCTCTTATCTTAACTAAAGAGGGGGGCGAAGATTCGGTGATTGGTTTCCTTACAGTCACCATAGCAAATGATTTATGATGTCCATTATGTTCAAAAACCTTCCACAACTCTGTGTTTTCTGTGTTTTTTTCATAGATTCTTTTACCTGTACCACTTCGCATTCTATGCGTATCACTACCGCTTCAATGGGCAGTACAGCAGTCTGGCTCTCGTCACATCATGGCTCTTCATACAGGTGAGATAGCATGGGTGAAAGTAAGTATGTTAAATTATACACAGTTAATGAAAGAAAATGCATTATAGTACACCCAATCAAAATAATACAGAAATAAAAATAATACAGAAATTAAAATAAAACATTCCTGATTGTCTAAAAGCTGATTTGGTAATGTAGTCAAATGGTTTGGCCAACTGTATAAAAAAACAATAACAAAAAAACATTTCAGCAGTTTTTAAGCATGCACCTGATCACAATCTGGGCGAATCTGACAAAGCTACGTGCGAAACGCGTAGTTCACCTCTTTTTTTAATGTAATGTACTAAATAAATTGTCCTGGTGCTCACTGGAATTTTATTATATTTTTTATATACTATTAATAGTAGAGGTTTCCGTATGCACAACATGCCTAATATTATGAATGTTGGCAGCAAAATTGGCTTGGCACTTGGAAGTAGGGATGCAATGGTTATAGATTTTGATTTAGATTATATCAGAGGAAAATTCACGTTTTTTTATAGTGCATACATTTTATATTATTTAATAGTTATTCCAAGTTTACAAGTAGCTTGAGAAAATCCTGTCTATTATTATTTTTTATGTTTTTATTTGTAAAACTTTGTGAAAGAAATTGAGAACATCTCTTATGCAGGCATTATGCCCTATCGTAATATGCCCTTGAGGAGATTACATTCCATTCTGAGGTCTGTTCCATAAAACGAGTTTACCAAATAAGCCAAGCTTCTTTTGGTTAGTGTAACTTATTTTCGGTTACTATGGCAACTTATGCTTGGAAACTAACCTGGTCTGGGGCAACTAACCAGGGGGGTATTCCATCAACCACACTAATGAAATCGGCGCTTAATAGAAAAAGCCTGGCTTGAATGAACGTCAACTTTCACTTAAGCCTCAAGCCATTCCATTAACACAATTGAGCCGTCTCCAGTCAACGTTAACTCAAGCCAGGCTTGTACAAGCTGGCATTGTGTGCGCGCACGGAGAACATAAGCAGCCCGGAACAATCGATTGTCAAAAAGCAGATAAAATGTCGCAAAAACCAGAAAGAGCGGTGCTATTCTCGCGAGAAAAACACGTCAAAGGAATTTGCCACTGACTGTCTCATCACCAAAAAGGGCAATACTGCCGTGATTTTCAAGGCGAGGGGAATGCGTGGCCAAAAATTGCAGACAGATTAAATGCGTAATTTAGATGCTTACTTTTGTATATAAATTAACATTAAAATTGTTATGAAGAGATTGGGGCTATATCAGCTGGCGCGATAATATCTGAGATATGTTTAATTTTCGGAGGATAACAGCGTTTGCTTATGAGGCAAAGAGCGTGTGTCACAGATGACCAGTCCTAATAGCAGGGACCCGGGTTCGATCCCGGCTCGAGGTCAGCTGAACGTTGTCTCCTGTCTATCTTTCCATTAAAGCATAATAGTGGGGGTGTCATTTTCAATGTAACGTTGCATTTTATATAGATTTCTGTCACAAATAATGCAATTACAATTAGCAAATGGAATGCCACTGCCATTGCACAGCTAAACTAAGTTGACAGTTAGCCTGCTACGGAGAAGGCTTGTTCAGTCGTATAAATTACCTTGGTAACTGAGCAGCGATTCGTATTAGCCACAGTAATGGAACGGATCTCTCACTAAAATTAGCCAGATTTATCTAAATAAGCCAGGCTTTTCGCTTATCTAGTTTGATGGAATACCCCCTTGGTCTGGGGCAGTTTGTCAGGCTAAGCCTGAGTTCTTGCTTAACCAGAGTTTCTGTAACACTGAGCCAATGGGAAAGGATGATTTTGAGACTGACTCTGGCGTGCTACCATATTATTTTACTTTATTAACCGCTATCATAATAATAAAAAAATAAATAATAATAATAATAATTATGTATAATTATATTATCATTGTTATAATTATAATAACAATAACAATAATTATGAATAACTGTTAATAATTATATTATTGTTATTTTAATCATTATTATACAAAGTCATCCTTAACATTTTTTTTTCATATAAATCATGCAATGGTAATTAGTAAGATATAGAACTAAATACGTGTTTAATTATATAATATGTGACATCAAACATTTAGGCTTATGCTTTACGTAAAATATGTTTCAATCTAAATTACCCCAATATAACAGTATAGTTTCAATATAAATATATTGACGAGAAATAAACGTAGTAAATAAATTCATCTGCCTCTATCTTGTAGGAAACCATGTTTAAAATGTACCATGTACCATAAAACCAAAAAACAACCAAAGCGAAGTCACACACCCAGTTATCACAGGGAGTGAATGTTTGCCAGAGCCTTTTTATAGTCCTCAAATCGGCGGGGACCCTGCATTGATCTCACAGTGAGCACTGACTAATAATCAAGAGAGAATCTTGTGCTCTTTCATGGAGCCTCTTTTTGCACTCGTTGAACTTCATGCGCTTCTGATTGACCAACTGAGTAATCGGCGAAGACCATAATTCGGTGCTCCTTCCAGGTAACTTACCCATTTTGAGTGCAGCTCTGTGATGCAGTTACGGTCCTGAAATCTCAGGAATTTGGCAAAAATTATGTGATTGCGTCATGCGATCACATACTGTTTTCGGAAAGTCATATAATAATATATATATATATATAATATGATGGCGCCTTATCAATGCCCGCAGTTTTTACCCAATCGATTCCATTCAAGTGCCCACATGTCTTAGGTTTTGGAGTCTATTGCGCTTATTGAGCTAAGTGATCGGTTCACGTGTTATATTTTTTATTATTATTTTGAATCAGTTTTTGGCCCCATTGAAATGACCGGAGAGAGGGTTTTGACTGGGAGAGAGATTTCACGGTCATATACTGCCATCCAGCGTTGAGTTGCAGTATTTGCATGTTGTTACGTTTGTACCGACTGTCTTGGTTATTATGTGATTGAAATGACTGGGTATAGAATCCCCCCACCTCGTGCTGTGAGGAAAATCAGCTGCACACATCATACTAGTACTGGCAATGGGACTTCACTTCCTTTACCACAGGTGTTGTACTTACTAATAACAGCAGGAATTGTAAGTGGCTTACTCTCAACGGGATTGGATTTACTATGAGTACGCTGTAGCAGTAAGTGGCCTACTCTCAATCAAACGAAATGTGTTTGTTGTGTAAACAGGGCTAGTATTACTATATGCACTGACTGGCTTATGATAGCTTTCTGGAATGCTGCAAAACAAACGTCTTAATTTCCAAATGCATTTGCAAGATAATGCATTTCAAGATTTCCTAATAATAATGACAAAAAAGCTTGTAGATTATAGTTTGCCATAGTAACTAACTAGCCATACAATGTGATTAGTTATGCCCACGGTGTAAATTTTGTTATGGTATATTTAGTTGCAGTATCTCAAAGGTTACGGAGACTTCCTACACTTCGTCCAAAGACTAGAGACTAACATAACAAATAACCACAATGACGAGCACAAAGGGAGAGATAGTTAAGACAGAATAAGTTCTTCATAAGCTTTTTACATCGCCGAGTATAATGTACGATGGCGCTCTCCATTGCTCTACATCAAGGAAGGTTATTCACCTGCACTTGGGCTAATTGTAAGACATTGTATACTGAATGTGAGTTAGGTTGTATTTGTTTGACGTTAAAAAAGGATTGACTTGAATTGGATAGTGGCTGTTAACACGTATCAAGTGTTTCCATAAGGCATTCAACAGCGGCGCAGCTTTTTTTTTTTTTTTTTTTTTGAGAACGCAACCCTTCACAATTTGGATGTTAATGTTATTTCCATGGAGTCAAACGTTAGCTAGTCTTAAGTCAAGGCTCCATAAATGATAGCTTACTGATAATACTGCAAAAGATCATTAGGTTAGAACTTCTCACGCTGTACCGTGCTTAGCCAGACCTAGTGGGAGTACCGTCAACAAGGAGTTCATTGTGCCGTGTTTATACTACTGCTTACTGCATGTGAATTTTATTTGTCTGAGTGGAGGTTAACTAGCTGAAGTTTGCTTAGCTAACTATTATCCCCTTAAATAGGTACCATAAATAATTGCTTGCTGCAAAACTACTCCTTTATTTGTCACCATAGCGCGATTGAAACGGCGAAATCCAACACGATACATGTAGGGTATTTAAACAGGCGGCGGCACAGTCACTAAGATTATTTAAAATTCAATGGTAAAATAATCAGTATTGAACAAGCAATAACACTTAAGATAACAGACTGCTGGTGATTTTATGTCTGCAGCGCTGTCCACGTGTGATACGTTGTCCAGAAGCCTTAAAGCGAAGGTTGAGCTAACACAAGGACGTAGGGGAGACTGGGGACAGTTGCAACACTTTTTGCATTTTGCTGTTACTCATGGACTATGTGACATAGACCAGCCAAACTTTATATATATTCAACTTGTATCTGGCTTCTAATTACCCATACAATTTAAAGATGACTATACGACATAAAATTCACAATATTAATATGAATGGAAAAAGTCAGATGTTACAACTGGCCCCAAGTGGGCATTTACGCTTGTGTTCAGTTCAGCGCTGTCCACCAACACGCCAGGACGTAGTAGTGCTGCAGCGGTTCTTTTAGGGGGTTGGCCATCCGCACTGCCTGGTCGCTGATGGTGGAAACACAATCACATCTGCATTTTCCTGTGGAAATGCATTTTCTAGTTAGCATTAGCACCTAGCCATGGACACTTCCCCCTCCTGCTGTATTGAACAACAGTTGCATAGTGTGTTTCATGTTCACTAGCAATCAAGAAGTGAGTGTTATTGAAATAATAACTGCTTAGAATAGTCAATGCAAACCACAACGCATGATGCATTGACTGTAATAAGTCAACGCTGTGTAGTGGAAGTAGTGAACTTACAATATTCTTAAAAGAGGACAGGCATCGTACAAAGGCAACGCAATACTAGACAAAATGTTGCCATTATAGAACTGTTACGTTCCGGCCTCCCCTCGGGAATGTTATAAAGCCTAGGGATATGGAGGGGAGCGTAACAGTCCGTGACCGTGATATCGTAGAGGGAGTTGGCGTGAATGAACAAGGGAGAAATGTCCAAACGGAATGAAGTGTTTACTGTGGGGAATTTATTATTCAAGTGGGGATTTATCTTGATAGTACAATGACAAAACCTAATCACCACCACCCAGCAAGAGACCAGTGCAGTTTCAGAAGGGCAATGTGTGAGCAGGCTGTCAAAGCAAAGAAATAAAACAGAACAAGCCCTAACTCGACTACACCCCTATACTGCCTGAACGAGAAAACTAAACTACGGAAACTAGCTACCTACTACAGGAAACGGAGACACCTGCTCGTGCCTACGCTAAGGTATTTAGACAATGCTTTACCTACGTAATGGAGATGTAAACCCATGGGTATCCTACCTAGCCCTTCTCGAGGATAGCCGGGTCAACAAGAAGTTAGACAGGCGAAACAGAAAGTTTTACAATCGGAGGCCAAACCATTCGGCTATATTGTCACCAGGCCAATGATCCGGTCTCTCCCGTCATGTCCGCGGCAGTCGACTTAAATGGCTCCCGTTGGCCAGAGGATTTGAGGGGTGGTAACCAGGAGGATGGACATCAGGCGAGAGGACACACCCACAAGGGAAACCGCACACCTGGTAGCGGAGGATAGGAGAGAGGGGAAAACCACAACAAGCACGAACATACACGTAACAGGAACGTCATAAGCTAAGCCATGTCAGCTTGCAAGTTTATCAAGACAATAGACATAGTGTGCGTGCAGTAGCTAAAAAGTGATTGGTTCACGTGTTATTTCCTTATTATTTTTATCGGTGTTTTGCACCCATGCATTGAAATACATAGAGCGTAGTAGCCTACATGGTCCATCTGTATGGTTGTAGCACTCATGTTCAGTCTTGTTAGATATAAACTTCTCTGGGACAAGTTATATAATACGTGGTTACAGTTGACCTATTGAAGTGTTGGAGAAATAACGATGGTGGATCTAGTTATGAATCTAGATCTTGTTTCGGAAATACCAACTAACGTTTGACATGACTACACGGAAGAATTGTAAGAGAAGAATATATTTTAGATAGACATCGTGAACTTGTTTACGTTATGTCACCTATAGTTAGGGCGGACAGTAGAACGCAGTATTTTTACCCCGAACGCGGAAAAGACAGTTGGTTCCGCAAGCTGTAGAACGCTAGCGCAAACCCATAGGAAATTAATTGAAAAGAATGTTTGTTCAGCCTTTTGAGGGCTACAGTTCAGTACAGGGTGCGTTCTAAATCACGACACCGACCCCACTCGTTTTCAGTCATTTTAAAATCCAATTCAAAGCCTCTGGTATACACATAAAAGTTTCATCAAAATCTGAAGATAAACAGTTTTCGATATTTGAGGTAAAAAATTACGAGCGTTTTCTAAAATACCATTGAAAAATTATTTAGATTCTTCAGATTCAGATTTAGAAAAGGTCATCCATGCTTTTATTCCCTCCAGACTTGACTATTGCAATGTACTTAATTCTGGAATCAGCAAGCTAAACATCCAAAGATGTAATAGTTTAAAGTGCTGCTGCCTGGTTTTTAACGCGTAGGTTACCTGTAGGAGTTTTAGAATTGATTTTAAGATTTTACTGCTAGTGTTCAAAGCCTTGAATGGTTTGGTGCCTGCCTATATCTGCGATATGCGTTAATCCCTGCATGAGATCCTCCAGCAGGGCCCTTTTAATAGTTACAAAATCTAAATTCTGCAGCAGGGGTGACCGAGCTTTTGCTGTTCGAGCCCCTGATCTCAGGCAGGCCACCTCATTTTCCTCTTAAATCACTTCTTAAAACTCACTTTTATCTTAAAGCCTTCTCTTAACCGCCACCTTTTATATTTGGCTTTTAGTTAATTTTTTGTTATTTTAGTTATTTTACCTTATTTTACTGTGTGAGTTTACTGTGATTTTAGTGTTTTAATTATATACATTTCTTTACTGTTACTTTTATTGTAATTCACCTTGTAACCCTGTTTTGAAAGGCGCTATATAAATAAAGTTGTTATTATTATTATTATTATTGGAACCTATGGAATTTTCCCATGATATGGGAAGTCATTGTAAGGGGTGGTCTGGTCTTCCCTATATGCTATAGTATAGTCAAGTTTACAGCAGCGAGCAGGAGTGCCTCGTAAACGTTAGCTGCAGGAACACAGTATTAGACATAAATAAATGAATAAATAAGTTTATAATAATGTAGCTTTTTATGTTGAAATTTCCTTGCAGTTGCCTAACTCATAGTTTCTTATCAATGTTTAGGTTGACATGGTAATTACCCCCCCCCCCCCGTAGCGCTATTGAAACTGACAAATCCAACAATACAAAGCTGTGTCAGTGAACAGAACAGACTGGCTGATACACACAGGCTGGATAAAACAGGCAGTTTCATTAAGATTATTTAAAATGTATTTCAGTGGTAAAATAATCAGTATTGAACAAGCATTAACACTTAAGACAATAGACTACTGCTGATTTTATGTCTGCGGCACTGTCCACCTGTTATACCATCGCCAGATGCCTTAAAACGAAGGTTGAGCTATCACGAGGACGTAGGGGAGACTGGGGACGGTTGCAACACTTTTTGCATTTCTCTGTTACTCTGAGACTAATTGACATAGACCAGCCAAACATATTAAACTTATCTGTCTTCTAATTACCCATACAATTCAAAGATGACTCCATATGACATAGTTCATAATATTTATATGAATGGAAGAAGTCAGATGTTGCAACTGGCCCCAAGTGGGCGTTAACACTTTTGTTCAGTTCAGCGCTGTCCACCAACACACAAGTGCTGCAGCGGTTATTTTAGGGTGTTGATAGTGGAAACGCAATCACATCGCATTTGCTCAGGGAAGTGCATTCTCCAGTTGTTCTTGCTGTCGAGAGCTTTTCAGGATCTGGGCTTTTGCGCAATATCCCAATTCTGTGCGCCTTGGGAAGTAGATGTTCAGAATCTCCAGTAAAACTGTTCCTAGGAATGCCAGAACATCACCTTCTGTCACACCCGGTTCTACATGTCATCCTGCATTTTGTACAAGGGCTTCAATCTCTGTGGCTGTGGCCGGAGGGTTAGCCTGCTGCCTCTCATAGCCTCTTCCAGGAAGCATTGACGACTCTTGGCTTGATTCTGTAGCACTTGTCACCCAAAATGTCTCAAGTAAATTAATTGATTTAATTCCCTACCAACTTCGCAAGTTCATTATGTAACTTGTCACTAAGGTTAAAAAAAAACTTTAACTAAATACATGTTGCAGCAAATTAGAGATGCAGTTTGACCCTTTAGCAGCGAAGCTAATGTATCCCCCCTCAAACACAAATGAAGGGACTTGCTCTCACTTCTGACAGTCCTGTGGCATGTTGACCTATGTTACCAAAAATGTATTCCCACCTGACACACATGAAATGGACGACGAAGCATTGTCCAATTAAATCAATTTAATAAATTGTGGCGATCTCAGCAACTTCATACTGTTGTATAATGTAGAACAAAAGAAGACTATGGAAATAGATTGCCATACTGCTTGGTGGGACTGCCAAGTTCGAATTGAGTCGCTAGTTTAATGTGGGTCAGTATTTGAATGCATGCTAGACTGTAGCCTACCTACATACCACAGTTCGCGACAGGCAGAGTGACGTTTAATCCACAAGTGCAACAGCAAGAGTAAGGCACATTGCGCTGTACATTGCGCAATCTCTTATTTGTAAGCATACCTCCTCCCGATTAAAAAAAAAAAAATTTTTTAGTGATGACATTTGGCAACCCATCTCACTTCACTTCTTCGTAGCCTATTGGATTTGTCAATGACAGTTTTTGGTTGACATCAGTTATTATTGTGGCAAACAGAATACCGCAGACATTTTTTATTATTGTGAGTGTATTTTCAGCGTTGAAGTAGCCAGAAAAACAGTGCACCAAAGTTTAATTCATCAGCATTGTAATTTTTTGTAAAAGAAAAATGCTGTCGGATGTTGAATTAAACTTTGTGGTCTATCATCATCATCATCATCATCATGCGCTTTGTCCGGAGTCGGGCCACGGAGGTAGCAGTTCCAACAGGGCATCCCAAACTTCCCTTTCCCGGGCCACATTAACCAGCTCTGACTGGGGGATTCCAAGGCGTTCCCAGGCCAGTGTGGAGATATAATCCCTCCACCTGGTCCTAGGTCTGCCCCGCGGCCTCCGCCCAGCTGGACATGCCTGAAAGACCTCCCTAGAGAGGCGGCCAGGTGGCATCCTTACTAGATGCCCGAACCACCTCAACTGGCTCCTTTCTACGCAAAGAAGCAGCGGCTCTACTCCGAGTCCCTCACGAATGGCTGAACTTCTCACACTATCCCTAAGGGAGATGCCAGCCACTCTCCGGAGGAAACTCATTTTCGCCTCTTGTATCCGCGATCTCGTTCTTTCGGTCATGACCCACCCTTCATGACCATAGGTGAGAGTAGGAACGAAGATAGACCGGTAGATTGGAGCTTTGCCTTCTGGCTCAGCTCTCTCTTCGTCACAACGATGCGATAAAGCGACTGCAACACCGCACCCGCTGCTCCAATTCTCCGGCCCATCTCCCGTTCCATTTTCCCCTCACTCGAGAACAAGACCCCGAGATACTTGAACTCTTTCACTTGGGGTAAAAACTCATTCCCTACTTGGAGTGGTCTGCACTTTGTGGTCTAGTGCCGATATATTATACATAATCAAAACGTGAAGATTTAAAGAAGGTTACAATCTCATAAAATTTGAAGAAGGTTACAATCTCATAAAATCTTCTTTTTTATTTTTTTTTGGCATCGATGCATCTTACCCATAAGAGACAAATGGACCGACGCTTTCTAAACTGATATCGTCCCATATCAGCCCTAAAGGCTTGGAGCATTTTTGATCATAGGAGAAATTATGGAGTTCCTTAATGGTGGTCTACCCAAAACTAACCCAAGACAAAAGATCGTTGGACACTCAACATTACCCATAATAAAAATGGTGTTGAAAGCTAAACACGTTTATAGTGTACGTTGATATTGTCATATCTTTCACTAATCTTGATCACATTCAGTAAATACAATTAACACACTTTTGTGACATTGTTGAAATTGTCAAAATTATATCTTTAAAACTGATAATCTTTATAAGTATTTGTTTCATGGTCATTTAGTGTGGTTATATTGAAGGAAATGAATCTTTTTAACTTATCTCACTCTCCTTTCCTACTTTCGTAGCACTCCATGATCTATTTCTTCCATCATTATGAGCTTCCAGCCATTTTGCAACAAATCCGCATTCAGGAGATGCTGCTACAAAACCAGCAAGCAGGCCCTGGGAACCAATCTGCCCTGCAGGATAACCTCAACAACAACACCAGCACAGCTACCCATGATTCTGCTTCGGGCCCTGCAAGCACAGCCCCTGACCAACCAGCCAATAATCAGACACAGCGACCAACTCTTCCTTCTCAAGGGATGGGGGCATCCACTGGCATGGAGACCAGCATGACCGTGACAAGCGGGACAGCCTCAGATCTGGACTGGATAGCTGAAACAGAGGCCATTATAACAGAGGTGCTGTCCTCTTCTGCCCCTTTACAGGTTGGTGGCTCGTTACTGGAGAGGTCTGTTGGGGCCTTAGAAGGTGGGGCAGAGTTTGAGAGGGAAACAGCGTCACAGGAAGGTCTTCATATGGGTGGAGCTGGAATAGAAGCCTTGGGAGAAAGAAATACAGAAGACACCAGCAGTTCAAGCTTGGTTGTACTGGAATTCAAAACAATCGGAACCTCTGCGCCTTGTCTTTCCCCTTTACTTCCATTAGCAGATCCCCAAGATATAGTGTCTGCAAGCATTAACTGTTCTTCACATTCTTCTTCACAAACAGACTGCAAGGTTGGCCTCTTGGAGCCAGAGAACTGTACCTAGTAGGCAAGACTGGATGCCCCCATCCCAAACTCCAACCAGCCCACTCCAGTCCGAGCATCTCTCAAGCACGCAGAAATTAGCTTTCTTAATTCCTTCTGAAGCATTGCACAAAAGCTAGTTGACTTTTACTGTGTTGAATTTGTAATACACAATATTCAAAAGAACAAGAAAAAATTATGGTTAAATATTTAAAACAAAAATGGTGTAACTCTCGCTCCAAGATCTTTACAGTGGATCTGAAATGTTGATGCTTGTAATCATTCCTTTCAGGTTAAGACAGTCAATTCCATCCGTTGCAACATCTCTCTCATGTAATCATTAAAGGTTTGCCATCATTCTGATATTCAACTCTTTAATTGTCACCATGTGATATTGCTTATTGTGCTTTCTGATAGAATGTTATTTGCTAGAATGATTTCATTCTAGGAGGGAGTAAAGTTGCTTATTTTATTTGTTGTTGTTTTTTTGTCAGCAGCATAGGAGTGGATATAATTATTCATGTGTTGTTGACTTTTCTCAATGCAAATGTTAAATAAAAATGACCACTGTACTGTATGTTTATCTTTTCAATAGGGCAGATATTGGATTTTATTCCACAGACCCCTAAGATAAGTGGACAGTATATGTAGGTCTATTATATATTTTTTTAAATGCACAGCATACGGTACTATTATGTCCATTGTGCCAAAATCAACGATGAACACTTACAAAAACCATATTTTAGAATTGATTTGGGTTGAAAGCAGGTGTGTCATTAAGGTTTTCAAGTGGGTGTCTTCAATCCTGGATGTGTAGTTAATTTGAGGCCATGACTAGTTTGGTGCACTTCCATTCCTCTGTAAACCTGGCAGCTCCAGAGCACCTTTCCCATAGAGCCTACTACTAAGGCATCGTGGCACCCCTAACCATTTTCTAGAATAAAAGCGAATTCTTCTTTAAGCTTTTCAGCGTTAATGTTGTATATTTGTATACACAGATGAGATAGATAATATATATGTGTGTGTGTGTGTGTAGAGAGAGAGAGAGAGAGGGAGAGAGAGAATTTGAATGACCCCATCTTGGGCACTTTGGAAGACCTTAACGATTACAGGCCCATTTCCAACCTCCCTTTCATTTTCAATGTCTCCTCTCCTCTGCTATTGACTCTCTTGCCCCCCTGAAAACCTGCGTCTCTTTTTTTCCAAACAGGTGATCAGAGGGCGTGCACTGAGAGTCCAGTCTTTTTACACAGGCCAGCGCCAAATGGTTTTGAGCTCACGGAGGATGGTATACCAGGCTTTTTACATGCACGCCCTCTGATCACCTGCATAACAAAACAAAAAAAAAACTGTGCAGCGAAATCCTATTAAGCTAATATCTCTGTAGAGAAGAGGATTCTAGTGATACTTTTTACTGCAGTCAGCTACCTACTTTCAGCCACCTAGCACCCTCTGTTCTAATATCTCCACTGAAATCTGCACTGCCTTCCTGACCAACACTGTCCACCTAGAGGTGGTTTAACCTCTTTGGGGGGTGCAGCGCAATGCCCCACCAAATGCTCCGACTGCCCCACCAACACGACCCAGCTTCATCCCAATATAAAAAAAAAATAGGCCTAACTGAAGTTTTTTTTTGTCCTTGTTGATTTGTCCAAACAATGATGTTATAAATATTACCATATTTCTATATTACCATATAGAAAAAATAAACGTTTCCTTATATCTGATTGGTTGGTCTGGGCATATAAAAAACGTGAACTTGCTATCGTTTCACTTCGTCACCACTACACTACACCGTTGCTTACTCTTATTACCACAGGCAAGCAGCATTACTTTGATATCACTTTAGCCAGACAACTGTGTCTGGGGCACTGGCAGAGCTGGACGTCATGCCTCGTTTGGTCTATTCGAATTTACAATGTTTAATTTTATAATCTCTGAACCTCGCATCGCTTTCAATGCAGGTGCAAGTAAAGCCTGGTTTTTACTACTGCGAAGCAGCACGTAAACAGCTCTGCATAGCTTCGAAGCGCAGGGGTTTCTGGGAAAGCGTAGCTCACCGAGGCCCGCCAACGTGTTGACGGGGAGTCCTCCCAAATCCTAACAGCCCATTGCGCGAAGCGTCTTCTCAGTGCGTCAAACAATCGCTGATTGGTTGAGCAGGGTAGGAAGCAAGTAGATATTCGGTAATATTTTGGCTGCGTTTTAATTTGTTTGCATACAGATGGCACAATGAACTGGAGCATATAGGCTGATTTTCGATAGCCTTCAAATCATATTAGTGGTTTTCTATGCACTCAGCAAGCCTTTGCTTGTAGCCTACATATAGGCTGTATATGTTACAACTGTTATCTGTACTGTTTGATAAACTGTATGTATGTGAATGTACAGCACTTTGGTCAGCTCTGCTTGTTTTAAACGTGCTCTAGATATTAACTTGATTTGATTTGATAGAAGAAAATATAAAAAGCAGTGAGCAACCTTCGTCTCATTTATACTCTCGCGGGACAGAACGGGAGTTTCCGTGTTCTTCTATGGTTTTCTGTACGTTCTGGATTACTGAATGCGACACTGCCTCCTAGTGGGCCCGTTAAACTTACGTTGAAGTATGTAGGCAAACTACTGTGCGAACGGAAGCGCCACGGAGAAGTATAAACCAGGCTTAATTTAACGGGTTGTGTGCGTCAAAATTGATAGGTGAATCGCTGTCCCTTACTAGCCATTTGGTTTGCTAGCATGCACCATCTGTGCCTCGACTAACGTTAGTGCCAGTGCAGACAGCACAAGTAAACTTCAGCACAGCAAGAAAGGTATGGATGAATGTGGGTGGTGGCTTTTACAAGGATTAGGAGGTTGATGTGGCTATGATAAAACTAAAGGATCAAAGAGTGTGACGGGGAAAAGGAAGTCGAACAGACATGAATAGAAAATAAAGAAACTCGACTTATTTGGACACAAAGGGAAGAAAAATCCAATAACCCTGTGGTAAAGAACATCGCCTAGGAAAGGAAAAAAATAAATAAGAAAATGCATCAATAAAAGACCACTTAATAGTTTGTCATAGGTCTGATTCATATTGCAAAAATGTTTCAACCCCTTTGAAAGCTGTCCTGTCTCAAAGACAAATTGTTTAGATTTGATTCTGTGTAATATTTATTAACAAATTGATTCTCAAATTTAATTATTTATTGAATATTCTATTGAAATTGTTCTCATGAAAAAACAAAAATCTCGAAACATGACAACAGCCGGCTTTTGGCCGGTAAAAAAAGTCTCTCGGCATAAACCCAGAACAGTGTACTGAATGTGAGTTAAATGTAAGTTAAGCCATGGAACCATGGTTGCGAGGCACCCTTGCAAGCTGACTAAGCGGCTTTCCGGTTTTTCAAAGATTTGGCATTGTTTTCTGCACATATTTGATTATTATTATTTTTTTATAGTCTCAGATTTCAATCCTAATTTGGATGGTTTTAATATGTATGCTCATTGCGAAGATACATTTTTTATGATTGTATAATGGTAAGTTTTGCAAAATCGATTGAATCCTATCCTTATCACGATGTTACAAGCCGCCTGCAGCCTGGCCTCGTCAAAGATGGACATCTTGAGGATTTGGATAAGGGTCAATGAGTGACGCCTACTTTTTCTGTCTGTTTTTTGCCTTTTAAAAAATGTCTAAACACACAAGAAGACAACACATATATCTAGTACCTTTCCCATATATACCCACTTGAACCTTTCCAACCTAGTTTGTTATTGGTCATTTTTCTGTTGTTTAAAGTGTCAAAATATCATGTGGTGCAACCGTCCAGCCATGACTTCAACTTTGGAAACTTGTTTAAAATTACTTTTAATATAGTGAGATGTATTTCCTGCCCCATTTGGCATAATTTCAAACATGTTTTCTATTCATAGACAAAATTGCAAAGCATCTGCATTGATATTTTCATCATAATTTACAAATGAATGTTGTCCAAAGAAGTTCATTTTATGAGATATCATCTGGTCAGAAAATCATAAAATGCCATTTTGGGATTTTTATTTTGAAAACAGTTCAAGTACAGAAACTCACAAAGGTGTATGCCAAGGACCCAAAGAAACATCTAACAGGTTAGCAGGTATTTCTCAAATATGGAAGAAATGCTTATTTTTAACTGCTGGAATGTAGTTGCCACATTTGGATGTCATGTGGTATGACTTAAAAAAAACTATTAATATTAAGTTTTATCTGCAAATCTACATTTCTGTGATACATTTGACCCCATTTTACTAAACTTGAAAACAAGTATGCTGGTGCAACACCTTCAGAACGTTGTACATGATAGATTAGTCGATTTCTGTGCATTTCTATTTAATTAGTAAAACAAACACAGTTCTTTATTTTAGTAGTAATTTTACCTTTATGTATAATTTTGCGTAGGTTTGTCCGCAATTTCAGTAATGTCCCCAGATATTTTGGAAAGAACATTGTATTTATATTTAATGAAATGCCAAAACCATTTACCTATAGCATTAAATGTTTAATAATGTCATTAAAGTCAATGATTTATGACTATTTTAACCTTGACAGATTTGCTCCAGGTTGCTCATGTTGGTGACCGCAACTTTCAAACAGTGCCACAGATTCTTGGTGGGATTGAGATCTGGACATTGACTTGGCCACTGTTAGATATTAACCTTTTTGTGCTTGGGATCACCGTCCTGCTAAAAAGGTTGGTCCTGCTTCAACCAAGCTTCAAGTGTTTTAGCAGACTGAAGCAGGTTCTCTTGCAGTATCTCCCTGTTTTTTTGCTCCATCCGTTTTTCCCTCAATTTTAACAAGATGCCCAGTCTGCTGATGAAAAGCATCCCCACAGCATAATCCTCAGCACCATACTTCACTGTTGGGATGGTGTTTCTTGAGGCACGGGCAACGTTTTTCAATTGGCCAAAAAATCTCTCCTTGTCTCATCACACCACAAAACATTTTAGCATTTTAACATGCTTTCTGGCAAACCCCAGACGTGATATGATATGGTTGTTCTTGAATTATGGCGTCTTACAGAAAATGTGAGCTATGAAATAGAATGTGAAATTTCTATGAAATAAAAAAACTTTTATTCTGTTTTCTGTTCTATTTTTTGTTTTGAATGTGTGTTGGTGTTTTTAAATAGAATTTAACCAATTGTATCATTGATGCGACAATATATCATGTGGTGCAACCATATAATTCAATTAAAAATAGAATTTTTATAGAAAATTTTAAATAGATTTTTGTGGCTGGAACATTCATCACTGATAGATACACCTTATATACTGTCTGTTTAATAATCTAATCAGTTTTGTGGGTTTTAATAGAATAATAGGTGTGGTAACTACTTAAATAGGGAGCCTGTGCCATTATAGAATGTATTGTGTCATGATTTATAGATACTCAAAATTAATGCAAACAGTTTTTTTTTTTTATTGCCAAAGATATCCTTATTTTTTGTATTTAAAAATTGGTCTATTCAAAATCCTTATCCGCCATCGAAGTAACTCAGAGGATCCGTGTTATATCAGACAATGACCCCCGACATCATTGTTATATCAGAATCTTGGCTAACTAGCCATGTCTCAGATTTAGATGTTAATTTGGATGGTTTTAACATTTTCAGTTGTCTCTTCTTGCGGGTGTGTACCGTCCACCTTCCGCTAATTCTACTGCAGATTGTCAGATTTACGAACTAGGACTGGAGGCCCAAAGCCAGTGATGACTTCAAACATTTGTGCAATGAGTTCATCAATGTAGAAATTCCAAGCAATCAAATGGTACGAGAAGTTCTATGGGTGCAGATCAGTTAGACCCATATCTGCTGAAGCTTCATAGCTGAGCCCCTGACACATTTTTAATTCAACAATCACTTCTGGTTTATTATTATTATTATTATTATTATTTATTATATAGGGGCTTACCTCTACGCACAGCCTCTGCTCTGGAACCTCACTCCTGGATAGGGGTTGGACTCTATTCTTCTCCGGAGTTCCCCAGGGTGTGAGGCGCAAGGCTGGTGTGGGGATACTCACAAGTCCCCGGCTAAGTGCCTCTATGTTGGAGTTCACCCCTGTGGACGAGAGGGTCGCCTCCCTACGCCTGCGGGTCATGGGGGGGAAAACTCTGACTGTTGTCTGTGCCTATGCACCGAACAGCAGTTCGGAGTATTCGGCCTTTTTGGAGACCCTGGATGGAGCCTTTTATGGGGCTCCTGAGGGGGACTCTGTAGTCTTGCTGGGGGACTTCAACGCACATGTGGGCAATGATGGAGACACCTGGAGAGGAACGGCCTCCCTGATCTGAACCTGAGTGGTGGCTTGTTATTGGACTTCTGTGCTAGTCATGGAATGGCCATGACAAACACCATGTTCGAACATAAGGATGCTCATAAGTGTACCTGGTACCAGAGCACCCTAGGCAGAAGGTCGATGATCGATTTTGTTATCGTATCATCGGACCTGAGGCCATATGTTTTGGTGAAGAGGGGGGCGAAGCTGTCAAATGATCAACATCTGGTGGGGAGTTGGGTCAGGTGGCGGGGGAAGCCTCTGGACAGACCTGGTAAGCCCAAACGTGTAGTGCGGGTGAACTGGGAACGTCTGGAGGAGTCCCCGGTCCGGGAGGCCTTCTACTCACATCCCTGTGGAGGCTGGGGGCATTGAACCGGAGTGGGCGATGTTCAAAGCCTCCATTGCTAAAGCTGCGTCTGAGAGCTGTGGTCTCAAGGTCTTAGATGCCTCAAGGGGCGGTAACCCTCGAACATCCTGGTGGACACCGGTGGTCAGGGGAGCCGTCCGATTGAAGAAGGAGGCATTCCAGGATATGTTATCCCGCGAGACTCCGGAGGCAGTTGCATGGTACCGACAGGCCCGAAGGACTGCAGCCTCGGCCGTGGCAGAGGCAAAGCAGCGGGTGTGGGAGGAGTTCGGAGAAACCATGGAGAAGGACTTTCGGTTGGCACAAAAGCGGTTCTGGAAGACCATCCGACACCTCAGGAGGGGAAAGCAGGGAACCATCCAAGCTGTATACAGTAAGGATGGGACGCCGTTGACCTCAACTGACAAGGTGATTGGGAGGTGGAAGGAACACTTTGAGGAACTCCTGAACCCGACAAACCCACCCTTTATAGTAGAGGCAGAGCTGGAGGATGATGGGGGATCAGCATCAATCTCCCTGGCGGAGGTCACTGGCGAGCGCAGAAGTAGCTGGGTGTAACCCATATGGAAAATTGGGCTACTAAACCTGTATATGTTGTTTGAGTTTCGGTACCAAGGGTGTCCACTAGAGTGCATGTTAGCCCTTCGTTAAACTTGAGCTTCACACGTTGTGTCCTAATCACTTCCTCTTTGAGCCACGCTCTTCGTATATGCACTAACCGGAGTGAGTAAGTAGCGAAAATAGTTAAATATAATGATAATTGTTGAATGAGTGTTAATAATGTATTGTAAACAGGCTAAGGACCGTGTGAGTAGTTTGAGAGTAGCAGAGATGACTAGAGAAATACCTTGTGGAAATACCGGTGAGTGAATAACTCAGCAAAACTCATGTAGCTTGCAGCTAATGTGTAGATAATTTAACTGGTTGACTGACATACCTCATAAAAACCAATCGGGAGTTTGTCGGACATTGTCCCAATGTTTTAAATGCTTTGGTGTGTTCTACATCATTGTAATGGTATTAGATTGATCTAGGAATGCTAAACGCGCTAACGCTAATGCTAACGCTAGCGCTAGCTGCAAATGCCTATCCCATATGCTTTTATAAGGGTGGAATTAGCATCTTAGTGATAGGAAATGCGCTTTTTGCACTCTACTTTATTTTACTTTGGTTTAAGTAGCAACAATTCATGGTGGTAAGCCATATTAAAGTCACCATAAGCTAGTTTTATTTTTATTGTACAAAGTTATTCAATTGTTGATATTGTTTAAAGTACTTAAAAGATAAAACGTCTAAAAGAGGATGATGTATAATTCATTTTGATGAAGTGAGATAGTTCATTCATAAGTTGTTACATTATATGTTAAAAATTGTCACTTAATTGATGCTTTGGCACTATAAAAACGTGTTATTGCTAAAAACCTATGTACTACATAATAATTCATTATGATCTTGAAAGCTGACTAAGCTAAACTCTAATGCAGACCATCAAGGAAAACGGGAGAAATCTATTAAACTGTCATTCGTTCACATGCATTCTGCTCAGAGTAATCAGGTTAGAGTGGTCCGCTCTCTCTCCTTCGCTCCCTCTTACACTGT
>JAPMUY010007247.1:5000-10000 GCA_026901105.3 Galaxias olidus
AAATTATTCCTAAGCTTACATTCACAGAAACTCACACATTCGCATACTTACACACACACACACACACACACACACACACACACACACACACACACACACACACACACACACACACACACACACACACACACACACAGACACAGACACGCACACACTCACATACTTACACACACACACACACACACACACACACACATACTTACACACACACACACACACACACGCACACAGACACGTGTGCAGTGCACTCACATTTCCACACACATTTATCCGTGGGAGAGAGTTGCTGGAGACAAACCAGCCTGTCTTTCTTTGGCTTCATGTTACTGAGTCATGAGGCAGCAGACCAGACAGGAGACTACATGAATTACACAGAGAACACAAGTCATGTATAAGTTAACGTACATAGTCAACTACTACGACACCAATCATGTATAAGGAAACGTACATAGTCATCTACTGCACCATTCATCATTTAATCGTTTAGACGTTAATGTTCATGTTGGGGCAAGTTTTTTCCTGTATGTGTTTGTGTGTTTGTGTGTGTTTGTGTATTTCAAACTGATTCCCTGTACTGTTCAAGGTCCACTTAAAATGTCAACTTATACAACAGGTCTCACAGAAGCACATGGAGGTTTCCTTCCAGCAGTAAGCAGAGCAGTACTAAAGGCAGAAAGTAAAGCAGAGTAAATATCAAGGCAGTAATGGCAGGTGCTTTGAGTCGTCCACGGGAAAGGACGTTTGCTCCGAGATGAGTCTTTATGGATACACTGATAACTGGGAAAAATTATGAACTGGACAATTTAGTGCAATCATCGGAAATGATAGGGCTACATTCTCACTGTTAGAATTGTGTGCGTGTGAGTTTGTCTGTGTGTGTGTGTGTGTGTGTGTGTGTGTGCGTGTGACAGCTCACACTCACTAAACAGGTCAGTGTAATAACTTCTCAAGGTCAGTGTAATATCGGGTGTATCCATTGTTTATGAACATCAGAAATAAAGCCATAGTTGTTTAATTTGAGATCAGTATGTCACAGATGTCATGCTGTTTTGAAAATCTATATTTGCATTTGTCTATTTGTCTGGAGACAATAAAAATAGACACATTATTCATCTCTGGGGACATTTTAATATAATCACCTGAAACAACCCAACCACCCACTGTAATATATCTTAATAGGCATCTGAAACAACCCAACCACCCACATCGCACAGCAAAGTGGGATAAATTCTTCTACGGAAAGAGTTTTTAGTTCTTGATCACAAACAGCGATTTAAATCATATTCGATATCTTCATCAAACTTTTAAAGCTACAAATACTTCAGATAGATTACATGAGGCAACATTAATGTAAATTTAAACTTTAATATCTGACTGCCAGGCTATTGCACCAAACTACTGAGAACCCAGCTTTTTAAACAGTCCAAAGTGTAAGCTAACCTTACACCATAGTGTTTAAACAGTCTTAAGCTAACCTTACACCATAGTGTTTAAACAGTTTTAAGCTAACCTTACACCATAGTGTTTAAACAGTCATAAGCTAACCTTATACCATAGTGTTTAAACAGTCTTAAGCTAACCTTACACCATAGGGTTTAAACAGTCTTAAGCTAACCTTACACCATAGTGTTTAAACAGTTTTAAGCTAACCTTACACCATAGTGTTTAAACAGTCTTAAGCTAACCTTATACCATAGGGTTTAAACAGTTTTAAGCTAACCTTATACCAGTCTTTAAACAGTCATAAGCTAACCTTATACCATAGTGTTTAAACAGTCTTAAGCTAACCTTACACCATAGTGTTTAAACAGTCTTAAGCTAACCTTACACCATAGTGTTTAAACAGTCTTAAGCTAACCTTACACCATAGTGTTTAAACAGTCTTAAGCTAACCTTACACCATAGTGTTTAAACAGTTTTAAGCTAACCTTATACCATAGTGTTTAAACAGTCTTAAGCTAACCTTATACCATAGTGTTTAAACAGTCTTAAGCTAACCTTACACCATAGTGTTTAAACAGTCTTAAGCTAACCTTACACCATAGTGTTTAAACAGTCTTAAGCTAACCTTACACCATAGTGTTTAAACAGTTTTAAGCTAACCTTATACCATAGTGTTTAAACAGTCTTAAGCTAACCTTATACCATAGTGTTTAAACAGTCTTAAGCTAACCTTACACCATAGTGTTTAAACAGTCTTAAGCTAACCTTACACCATAGTGTTTAAACAGTCTTAAGCTAACCTTACACCATAGTGTTTAAACAGTCTTAAGCTAACCTTACACCATAGTGTTTAAACAGTCTTAAGCTAACCTTACACCATAGTGTTTAAACAGTCTTAAGCTAACCTTATACCATAGTCTTTAAACAGTCATAAGCTAAATTACACCATCGTTTTTAAACAGTCTTAAACTAACCTTACACCATCGTCTTTAAACAGAGACTGAAAAATGTGCCGTTCAGATCAGTGCTCTTTAAGTCTGAAGATTTAACACTCACTGTGTCTGCCACCGGGAACGGTCTCCTGCTAAACTGACATATTGCAAAGAAGTGCGTCACTAAATCAGAGTTGTTGATTGTGCTAGCGATATGCAGTGGCTGCGAGCATCCTGCATGTCTCCCTTGTGACGTTTAGGGAAAATAATTAAAACAGGTAAACTGTAGGGGTCGCCAAAATCACCTCCTACAGATAAGCTGCCTCTAGTAACTTTGAGGAACATCATCATTAAAATAATGAGTCATCTCAAACATTTTAGAGAACAGACACACACCCACTCACACACACACACACACACACACACACACACACACACACACACACACCTCTGTGCATGCTCTCTCTTTCTCTCTCTCATCTCTCATTTCTCTCATCTATTTTTCTCAATCCTTAGGGAATAGATGTCTTTAGTGTGCTATTTGGCCTCCAGCTTGCTCTCACATATCGACACTAAAAGAGACCAATCCGCACACACACACTGAGAAAGAAAGAGACACACACACAGACACATATACACACATACACAGACACATACATACACACATACACACACACAGAGAGAGACACCCACAGAAACACACACGTACACACACACAGAGAGACACCCACAGACATACACCCAGAGACACACACAGACACATAGACACAGAGAGAGAGAGAGAGAGAGAGAGAGAGAGAGAGAGAGAGAGAGAGAGAGACAGAAATACACAGAGAGAGAGAAAGAGATAGAGACAGAGAGAGAGAGAGAGAGAGATGCTGAGAAAGACACACACAAACAGAGACACACAAACAGAGACACACACAAAGAGAAAGACACAGAGAGAGAGGGAGAGAGAGAGGGAGACAAGAGAGAGACACAGAGAGAGAGGGAGAGAGAGATACATATCTAGAGAGATAGAGAGATGCTGAGAAAGACACACACACAGAGAAAGTTACAGAGAGAGAGGGAGAGAGAGAGACACAAGAGAGAGAGAGAGAGAGAGAGGGAGAGAGAGAGAGCAGAACCAAATGGAGTTGAGCTCCCACCCACGCGTGTTTGACTCAAAGCCTGATAGCTCTGTTTAAAGCCTAGCTTGATATCTGTGGTTAAAGCCTGGCTGTATAGCTCTGTTTAAAGCCTAGCTTGATATCTGTGGTTAAAGCCTGGCAGTATAGCTCTGTTTAAAGCCTAGCTTGATATCTGTGGTTAAAGCCTGGCAGTATAGCTCTGTTTAAAGCCTAGCTTGATATATGTGGTTAAAGCCTGGCTGTATAGCTCTGTTTAAAGCCTAGCTTGATATCTGTGGTTAAAGCCTGGCTGTATAGCTCTGTTTAAAGCCTAGCTTGATATCTGTGGTTAAAGCCTGGCTGTATAGCTCTGTTTAAAGCCTAGCTTGATATATGTGGTTAAAGCCTGGCTGTATAGCTCTGTTTAAAGCCTAGCTTGATATCTGTGGTTAAAGCCTGGCTGTATAGCTCTGTTTAAAGCCTAGCTTGATATCTGTGGTTAAAGCCTGGCTGTATAGCTCTGTTTAAAGCCTAGCTTGATATCTGTGGTTAAAGCCTGGCTGTATAGCTCTGTTTAAAGCCTAGCTTGATATCTGTGGTTAAAGCCTGGCAGTATAGCTCTGTTTAAAGCCTAGCTTGATGTATGTGGTTAAAGCCTGGCTGTATAGCTCTGTTTAAAGCCTAGCTTGATATCTGTGGTTAAAGCCTGGCTGTATAGCTCTGTTTAAAGCCTAGCTTGATATCTGTGGTTAAAGCCTGGCTGTATAGCTCTGTTTAAAGCCTAGCTTGATATCTGTGGTTAAAGCCTGGCTGTATAGCTCTGTTTAAAGCCTAGCTTGATATCTGTGGTTAAAGCCTGGCTGTATAGCTCTGTTTAAAGCCTAGCTTGATATCTGTGGTTAAAGCCTGGCTGTATAGCTCTGTTTAAAGCCTAGCTTGATATCTGTGGTTAAAGCCTGGCTGTATAGCTCTGTTTAAAGCCTAGCTTGATATCTGTGGTTAAAGCCTGGCTGTATAGCTCTGTTTAAAGCCTAGCTTGATATCTGTGGTTAAAGCCTGGCTGTATAGCTCTGTTTAAAGCCTAGCTTGATATATGTGGTTAAAGCCTGGCTGTATAGCTCTGTTTAAAGCCTAGCTTGATATCTGTGGTTAAAGCCTGGCTGTATAGCTCTGTTTAAAGCCTAGCTTGATATCTGTGGTTAAAGCCTGGCTGTATAGCTCTGTTTAAAGCCTAGCTTGATATCTGTGGTTAAAGCCTGGCTGTATAGCTCTGTTTAAAGCCTAGCTTGATATCTGTGGTTGAAGCCTGGCTGTATAGCTCTGTTTAAAGCCTAGCTTGATATCTGTGGTTGAAGCCTGGCTGTATAGCTCTGTTTAAAGCCTAGCTTGATATCTGTGGTTAAAGCCTGGCTGTATAGCTCTGTTTAAAGCCTAGCTTGATATCTGTGGTTAAAGCCTGGCTGTATAGCTCTGTTTAAAGCCTAGCTTGATATCTGTGGTTAAAGCCTGGCTGTAT
>JAPMUY010007247.1:20000-40000 GCA_026901105.3 Galaxias olidus
AGGTATAGTATATGGATGGGACTGTAAGGTATAGTATATGGATATGACAGTAAGGTATAGTATATGGCGCTCTTTCTCCACCCCAACATGGCACTTAGTACAGGGTCGCTATAGTTACGGAGATAAGTACGAGAAAGGTAAAGAAGAGAAAAGAAAAAAGGCCATGAAGGAGAGAGAGAGAGGAGGAGATGAGGACAGCAGCGAGGAGGACAAGTGGGGGAGAGAGAGAGAGAGAGAGAGAGAGAGGAGGAGATGAGGACAGCAGCGAGGAGTACGAGTGGGGGAGAGAGAGAGAGAGAGAGAGAGTGGGGGGGGGATCTGGTTCTGAAAATAATTGTAGCTCAATTGTCGTCTTGCAGCAATGAAACCATTGTGTTGTAGTCAGGATGCATTTTGCTTAACTCCAGCGCACTTATCAAACGTCCACTCTTACGAACGGAGCCTGTATTAAACCGTCTGGCTGTCTGTGCAGTGGACGCATCGATTTAACCTGGTGAAGCTCTGCAAACAGGAAGTAATGTTCTGACCGACAGGAGGCCTTCAACAAAAAGAAACCTTTTTAAGTACAATTACTCCAGCTTGGACGTTGCAGCCATGATCAGCTTCGATCCATTAAGTGTTTCTCCAGCGCTGGTTTCTGCAGATGAGCACCGTATTGATTGTGTAGTCAGGGTGTGGGGAAAAGCACAAAAAACAGAAAGACGGGGAAAAAACATGTGACATCACAACCAGACACTTCTGAACAAGTCGCTGCACGAAGCGACAATTAAGTTAATTATCAACAGCGCAGGGGAAATAGCTTTTTGTCTTATTCTCTGTATCATGCAGACGCAACTATTACAACATCAGACATTTTACAGGACCTGTAAATGACTTTGGATGCTAAAACTGTGTCGAGTGCCTTTACGCCCCCGGTCCAAAAACACCCTGTGTTCTAGCCACCTGTCTTTTCCATTAACCCAGTGACTCTAATGCTGGTTTGCCTTCACTGTACGTTACACATGACGTAAACAAAACACAACTGCCTGTGTTCCTGTTAACAAAACGATGAAATAACCCACACTAGCTTTCCTCTCCATCAGGTAAATGAATACTAAGTTCCAAAACACCCACACTATCCCTCTGTACTACTATAGGATAGACAGGGGACAAAACACCCTAACCCACACTATCCCTCTGTACTACTATAGAATAGACTGGAGACAAAACACCCTAACCCACACTATCCCTCTGTACTACTATAGGATAGACAGGAGACAGTTGCAGCAACTCGTATAGCACGCTAGCATGGCTGCGTCAAAAGTGACAAAAAAGGAACATATCTTATTTCCCAAAAAGTTGAACTGTCCCTTTAAGTGTGTGGCGTCCTCAGTCTGCGTTCAGGCAGAGCTTCCCATTCCATTAGTTCTCGGGCTCTAACTAATCAAAGAGCAGCTTAAGGTGGACCAGGCAAGGGCCACACACACACATACACATACAGGCACACACACATGCAGCGGATCTTTTTACCCGTCTAGTGGTTCACATCTGTCAGATCTTTAGATTGTGAGCAGCTGGGCATTAAGACACTTTGGGATTGGCTGCTACTTTCTATCGAGCCAATCAGATCGATAGAGGAAATAGCCCAGGAGACTAGGCCAGCAGCAGAGCTGTTATGTCTCACACACACACAAACACAAACTCCACCCAAGGCCAGGTGCAGAACTGTTATGTCACACACACTCAAACAGACAGGCAGGCAGGCAGGCAGGCAGGCAGACGCACCCACACACACAGACGAACTCCACCCAAGGCCAGGGGCAGAACTGTTGTCTCACACACACACACACACACACACACACACACACACACACACACACACAGAGAGACAGACAGGTGTTCTTGTTAGACTCCACTGGAGGTGCAGTAAATCCAGAGCTGCGGCAGAGACTCAGATTCTTTCTCTCTTTATTGGACTTCTTACATACAGTTTATAGTAGTGTCATCCTTCCTATACAAAGTGAACAACACGTCATCAGGTTTACACAGCAGAGCCACACTGAGGGACTAAACATGTCCGGCTCACAGTGATGATGTCACCGGGGGTTTAACCTTCACTGCGTTGGAGCTCCTTATTAATCTTGATAGGCAACAGAATGAGAAAACTGTTTAGTAATAATACAGATTTTGTTTCATAACAAACCAGTTCTGGTAGTTGTGGATTGCCCTGCTTGGCCCTGATTGGCTCAGCTGTGGAAACAAGGTTGTGCCTTTTGAAGCGTTGGCCGTTCCCCAACGGGTGAAGTCTAACGGTAGGAGCTGACAGAGAAACCAAAGAGCGTCCAGTCTGTGTGCCCAGCTAGACTGCAAACACACAGCTAGCATCACAGACAACACAACTGACTCTAAACCTTTGAACACTAACTAAACTTAAGGTTGTACCAAGCCCCTCCCGTTACAGTAACAAAACCAACAAACAGAAACACATTTTGCCATCCTGCTGTGAAGGAAGGACGTCTCAAACATACAAAAATAAGATGTACTTAAAAAGACTAAACTTAAACAAATCACAACAGCAATTCCACTGGGGTCGTTCTGTTCCCTGTCTTCTTGGTTGATGTGTCAGCCTCTTAACGAGGACTAACACTCATATATATTTCTGTTAACATCCTTGGTTTGAATATAATAAAACTACGTAGGAGAAGATTTCACAGCTAAGCCCAAGGAGAACAGAAATACTTGAGGAGACTCTATGACAGGTCGACCAGCAGGGGAGCTAGAGAGAACACCTGTCCTCCTCCTCCTCCAACACTCAGGACATCTTCTCAAAGACAAACACCAGGTAGATACCTGAGAGAGGAGGAGAGGAGGGGAGGAGAGGAGAGGAGAGGAGAGGAGAGGAGAGGAGAGGAGAGACTTGGTCAGGGACATTCCAGGATATTATTACAAAGGGCAGACAGAGAAAATTGCATTTAGATCTAATGGAACAACCCATAATAACAGAACAGGTTACAGAAAGGCCAGCGGCTCAGCTCACAGACTCAGGACCAGCTTTAGGAGAGCACTATATCAATACTAGGTAGTATTATTAGTAGGATCTCCTGAGGTGAGTGAAGTGGCCCCCTAAAGTGCTGCAGGGCTGGTCGGCTGGCTGCCGGACGCTCTATAATATGAAGGAGAAAATCACAAATCCTAATCTAATCACTGCAGAAGTCTGCTGAGTGGGGAAGAGTAGGGTTCAAAGCCCTGTGGCTTCTAGACAACCTCAATATTCTCTCTCTGTGTGTGTGTGTGTGTGTGTGTGTGTGTGTGTGTGTGTGCTATAGGATCAACATTAGCAGCAGAGGATTACCACAGCATAGTGATAGTTATATACATTCCAGTATAATTTATTTAGGAGGGATTTTACCCCTGAGCTCTCTAGCGGCAACCCCATAATAACCCTCGAACCTAAAGTCCTACACAGCCGGCTGACCAGCTATCACACCAAACACACCACATCCAGGAAGATACTTAGTTACACTGTATATTTATCAAGCTGTCATTAGCTGAGAGGAGAGGAATTACATGGATTTGCTTCGATGTTCTTGTTGTAACAGTGAACCTGAGTCATGCAGCGCCTGCCTGTACATTGATTATGATAAAAACAAACGGATTGTTTTTTCTTCAAACACGTCTGAAACGCTAACTTGGCTTCAGTGAAGTCTCAGCACAGAAACAGGGAGACTAGAAGAGATTAGTGGGAGTCTGATCCTACCAAGTCCTGTCTACTTCAACACGCTCTACTTTAACACGCTCTACTTTAACACGCTCTACTTCAACACGCTCTACTTCAACACGCTCTACTTCAACACGCTCTACTTCAACACGCTCTACTTCAACACGCTCTACTTCAACACGCTCTACTTTAACACGCTCTACTTTAACACGCTCTACTTCAACACGCTCTCCTCTAACACGCTCTCCTGTAACACGCTCTACTTTAACACGCTCTCCTGTAACACGCTCTACTTTAACACGCTCTCTGAAATGGTGCACTGCCAACCAGAGTTTGGGATGTGACTCTTGATTATGATGTTTTTCTGCATCTGGACTTCTGGGGTGTGTGTGTGTGTGTGTGTGTGTGTGTGTGTGTGTAGATGCGACCTCTTATCAAACAACATCACAGGTTTTATAACAAAGTATCAGGATAATGAAGAAAGTATGGAGAGAGGGAGGGAAGGGGAGGAAGGGAGGCAGAGGAGGGAGGAAGAGTGTACGTACTTGTTGCGTCCCATTCCGACTTGCTCAACGTGCCCTGTGGAGAAAGAGAGCCGATCACTTCCTGGTTCAACACACCACCTCAGTCACTTCCTGGTTCAACACACCACCTCAGTCACTTCCTGGTTCAACACATCACATCAGTCACTTCCTGGTTCAACACATCACATCAGTCACTTCCTGGTTCAACACACCACCTCAGTCACTTCCTGGTTCAACACACCACCTCAGTCACTTCCTGGTTCAACACATCACCTCAGTCACTTCCTGGTTCAACACATCACCTCAGTCACTTCCTGGTTCAACACATCACCTCAGTCACTTCCTGGTTCAACACACCACATCAGTCACTTCCTGGTTTAACACATCACATCAGTCACTTCCTCGTTCAGCACGTCACGTAACTATGGTCTCTACAGCGTCATCCTGGGTTATAGTTCAACATGAGTCTGAGGCTCAGAACAAATGATTCTGGTGATTCACTCCCTACCTACAACCCTAACCCTCCCTTTGTTTCCTCCATCAGTCTCTTAATCTTCAGGTGTCTGTCTGTCTGTCTGTCTGTCTGTCTGTCTGTCTGTCTGTCTGTCTGTCTGTCTGTCTGTCTGTCTGTCTGTCTGTCTGTCTGTCTGTCTGTCTGTCTGTGTCCACTCACCAGAGGCAGTCTGACTCCTGGCCTATCAGAGTGCTCCTTGGCGTGGTCGTACTCCCCTGGACTCTTTGTGGTCGGCCCGTTCCTCCCTTCGCAAGGATAGGGCTGGAAAACACACACACACACACACACAAAGAGAGACAAACACACACATACAAACATAGACACACACGCACACAGAGCGAGAATGTGGTTAGATGTCAACATGGAGGCGTGGAATGGACTCCTCCAGTGCTTTAATTAATTCACCTTTTATCAGTGTTCCAATTAAAAGCCACTTTACCTAGTGGGGTTCCCTTTATTCCCACTGCTAGTTACCAGAGCATGCTACAGACCAATCAGAGCTTTAACACAGCTAGCTACAGACCAATCAGAGCTTTAACACAGCTAGCTACTGACCAACCAGAGCTTTAACGCAGCTAGCTACTGACCAACCAGAGCTTTAACACAGTTAGCTACAGACAAATCAGAGCTTTAACACAGCTAGCTACTGACCAACCAGAGCTTTAACACAGCTAGCTACTGACCCACCAGAGCTTTAACGCAGCTAGCTACTGACCAACCAGAGCTTTAACACAGTTAGCTACAGACCAACCAGTGCTTTAACACAGCTAGCAACAGACCAATCAGAGCTTTAACACAGCTAGCTACTGACCAACCAGAGTTTTAACACAGCTAGCTACAGACCAATCAGAGCTTTAACACAGCTAGCTACTGACCAACCAGAGCTTTAACACAGCTAGCAACAGACCAATCAGAGCTTTAACACAGCTAGCAACTGACCAACCAGAGCTTTACAGCACCAGGGTTCACAGGGGAGTCCATTACGGAGACCAGAGCTTTAATAGTAGGAGGCTCCCACAGAGCGTTCAGGAAGAGCACAACACTGTGAGTAAGTCCACTCAGAGAGGCAGAACCTCTTTCAGAGAAACACAAAAAGAGTCCAGCTTGTTGCCTGAGCTTAGTGGTGCAGACGCTTTTCAGAGGGGGCGACCAAGGACGATACAGAGGAAAGAACAAGTTGCAGTGGACCAGGGGGTGGGTAGTGTCTGGGCCCAGTGAAGTGGACCAGGGGGTGGGTAGTGTCTGGGCCCAGTGAAGTGGACCAGGGGGTGGGTAGTGTTTGGGCCCAGTGAAGTGGACCAGGGGGTGGGTAGTGTCTGGGCCCAGTGAAGTGGACCAGGGGGTGGGTAGTGTCTGGGCCCAGTGAAGTGGACCAGGGGGTGGGTAGTGTCTGGGCCCAGTGAAGTGGACCAGGGGGTGGGTAGTGTGACGACAGTGCAGATCTAATCTTTACATTGTGTCTTCTGATGAATAGAAAACGCACAGCCTGATCAAAATGAATCATGATGATCAGGACGAAGACTTTTCACTCACACTACAAAGCTGCCATTCTGAATAGGGCCCAGGAACATAATGCGAATAAAAACATCAGAAATATCAGGGATATACTCAACCTTAAACAAAGCACACCCATTCCCTTTGTGTGAGCATTTAATGGAGGGAGGTGTGTGTGTGGTGTGTGTGTGTGCAAAGCTGATGAGGCTAGTGTTGAGGCTGTGAAAGCACCAATAAACAGAATGACTCAGTACTTTGGTACTTTCACACACTCTCCCAGCCAGCCAACCCCACACACGCGCGCACACACACCAATCTGTAACGGCTACATGCATTTATATAAGCTCTCTCTCTCTCTCTCTCAATAGCTGCACACAGACATGATGAAGTGTCACTGCGAGCCTCTTCGTCACGGCATACCTCCAGTGCCTGCATCCTCATCATCAGACTCCTGTGCTGCTCCTCTTTGATGTGCTCCTCAGAGAACTCAGAAAAGGTCTTCTTACACACCAGGCGCATGTTGTATCGCTTGGCCATCCTGTCACACACACGCACACACACACACACACACACACATTAAGCCTCTTGGCCAAATGGTTAGGAGCTTGACTAAGCCAGGCAACATTGTTTATTCATGTCATAATGAATGCATGTATTTTCTATCTGGGGGGAAGAGCATGTGTTTGTCTGGAGACATTGGCTTGGTGGTTCAATGCTGTGACCACTCTGCCCCCTGCTGGTGACAGGCATCATAACCAGAGAGGAGATTTAAAACCAACATGACTACATAAACAGTATTGTATGAGGTGTGTGTGGAAGGCAGCCAGACCCACCTAGCTCTCTACATTACATCTGTCTCTCACAGTCTTTGTCTGACCACCAGCATCCAGCGAAAACAAACACAACCTCTTTGGTCATGTGGTATTTGTATTCAAGGCTTTTGTCGTTGTGATTGGTTAGTTCTGACACACACATGGGCTATCATTCTTGTGATTGGTTAGTTCCGACACACACAGTGATTGTTCTCATTGTGATTGGTTAGTTCTGACACACACAGCGGTTATTCTCATTGTGATTGGTTAGCTCTGACACACACAGCGGTTGTTCGCATTGTGATTGGTTAGTTCTGACACACAGCGGTTATTCTCATTGTGATTGGTTAGTTCCGACACACACAGCGGTTGTTTTCATAGTGATTGGTTCATTCTGACACACACCACGTTGTGATTGGTCAGACTCACTCTTCAAAGAGGGGGAAGTAGACGAGGAACTCAGGCACGTTGACCACGCCCTCCAGATTAAAGTGGTACTGACAGCCAAACAGAGGGTAAACTCCTTTCTCCCCAAAGGTCACGCTGAACACCTCGTTACCGAAGGAGGTCGAGTCTGACGCTTCCAAACGCCTCCTAGAGAGAAAAGAGGAAAGAAGAGGGGGAGAGGTAAAGAGAAGAGCGTGAGAGAGTACAGAAAGAGAGAGAGAAGGGAAGAGGCAAACCTAAAAAACTACTACACCTAACCCTAACCATTAGATACACCTAACCCTAACCCTAACCATTGGATACACCTAACCCTAACCCTTAGATACACCTAACCCTAACCCTAACCCTAACCATTAGATACACCTAACCCTAACCCTAACCATTGGATACACCTAACCCTAACCATTAGATACACCTAACCCTAACCCTAACCATTGGATACACCTAACCCTAACCCTTAGATACACCTAACCCTAACCATTAGATACACCTAACCCTAACCATAACCCTAACCATTAGATACACCTAACCCTAACCATTAGATACACCTAACCCTAACCATTAGATACACCTAACCCTAACCCTTAGATACACCTAACCCTAACCATTAGATACACCTAACCCTAACCATTAGATACACCTAACCCTAACCCAAACCATTAGATACACCTAACCCTAACCCTTAGATACACCTAACCCTAACCATAACCCTAACCATTAGATACACCTAACCCTAACCCTTAGATACACCTAACCCTAACCATAACCCTAACCCTTAGATACACCTAACCCTAACCCTCATACACCACTACACCTAACCCTAACCCTCATACACTACTACACCTAACCCTAACCCCATAGATTACTACATTACATACACCTAACCCCATAGATTACTACATTACATACACCTAACCCCATAGATTACTACATTACATACACCTAACCCCCCCCTTACACCAGCTCGTAGGCGTCGGGCGTGGTTCCTATGAAGAAGCCCCCAGGCCTCAGCCTATGACAGGCGTTCCTCAGCATCATATCCGCCTGTTTCTCCGTCTCAAAGGAGTAATGGTAGACGAACTGACAGCTGCACACATCAAACAGCATGTCAGGGTCCTTCAGCTTGTCCGACACCAGCTCCTGAAACACACACACACACGCACGCACGCACGCACGCACGCACGCACGCACGCACACACACACACGCACACACACACACACAGGTTAAGCTTGACAGCAAACTGTGCATTCCTGTAGTTAGAGGACATTATTTTTCCTGTCACTCATAAGAGCAAGGATTTCTAAACGTAAACAATGGCCTACCTTTCTTGAAATATGTTCAGAAAATGTCTCCTGGTCATAGATATCCACCAATATTTATTTTAAAAATGCTTTAAATAATTCTCAAATCTGCAAATGCTTTTGCATCACTGAAAAAACATATGATCACTTCACTTTTAATAAATGAAAGTCTAACTAGTTGAACAGTTCAATAACCTATTATAATGATAACTTCTCTCTCCACCTTACATATTAATTATAATATATTAGTGTAATAACACCTCTCCACCTTACATATTAATTATAATATACTAGTATAATAACATCTCTGCACCTTACATATTAATTATAATATATTAGTATAATAACATCTCTCCACCTTACATATTAATTATAATATATTAGTATAATAACATCTCTCCACCTTACATATTAATTATAATATATTAGTGTAATAACACCTCTCCACCTTAGTGCAGTCTGCAGCGATGAACTCTGCAGTGAACAGACGCTCACTACGGTGACTCCTCCTCTTCATGTCGTCATAGCGATTACGACACTGTTCCACCGACACGTCGGCGATGTCTGTCAATCACAAACACACCCCAGTCAGTCACATAGCAGTCTGCACTCTCACACTACAATCTCAGCCCATCCTCTCCATGGTAACACGGTTGGCGTGGTAACCCACCTGCACAGTCACACTCAGGCAACAGATTCTTAATGTATCTGCTCCAGACCTAAGGTCTGTCAATCACACTGGAGGAGCAGGAGCTGAAGCACGGTTGTCGTGGTGACCCACCTGCACAGACCAGCTGATCGATGTTTCCTTTCCTCCACTTTAGCAGGTCTCCTCCTTTCCCACAGCCCAGGTCCAGAACACACACCTCCCGGCGCTGAGCGCGCACCTTCTCCAGGATCTCACCTGGGGCACGGACACACACACACACACACACATAAACACACATATACACACACACACACACCTCCCGGCGCTGAGCGCGCACCTTCTCCAGGATCTCACCTGGGGCACGGACACACACACACGTATACATAAACACACATAAACACACACACACACACACACACACACACACACACACACACACACACACACACACACACACACACACACACACACACACACACACACACACACACACACACACACACACACACACACACACACACACACACACACACACACACCTTCCGGCGATTAGCGCGCACCTTCTCCAGGATCTCACCTGGGGCATGGCGCGCGCACACACACACACACACACACACGCTGAGCACGCGCCTTCTCCAGGATCTCACCTGGAATATGTACAGTACCAGTCAAAGATTGGACACTTTCCTGTTTAGGTGAATGAGAAAGTATGTCTAAGCTTATCCATGGATCCATGGATATCCACCATATCCACGTATACAGACACATACATTTACACATGTGACCTGTCAGTGTGGTTAATAGGCTATGACATGTGGTCGGACCTAAACACATGTATATTCTAGGTCCAGTGTTTGACCTGTGACCTGTGACCTATCAGTTTGGTGGGTGGTGGGTGCAGTAGGTCTGACCTATGAGGACGCTCTTCAGCCAGTTGTTGAAGTTCCTCATGTGGAATATGCGGCTCTGACTGCGGGCCGCTAGGCCTGTCTCCTGGAGGGTGTTGTAGTGAGAGGCCACCTTCTCACTGTGTCCCCCTGCACCTTGCTCTGTGTGCTGGGGACCGAGAACGGAGGGAGGGAGGGAGAGATGGAAGAGGAAAAGGAAGGAGAGTGGGACCAAATGTTTTTGAAAATAAATGTAAACAGTAACCAAATGCAGTTTAAGGGCTCAGTAAGTCTTACTGACTGGAATAAATACAATGCCAGTGTGAGGGAAGGTTTGCCGTTAAAAGTAACAGAAAGTCGTTGTTCTAAGTTGCTATGCAACGCCCACTTAGGGAAAGTTGATGTGAAGGTTATGTGAAACATAATTCTCTCCACCACCTTACAATATATTGACCTTTTAATAAGTGTATGCAAGCCTGTAAACGACAGCATTCCCACTCTAAGGTTATTAGCGGCATTCCTCACCAGTTTTTTAGCGGGTGAAAATTTATCATTATCCTCCTCGTCATCATCTTGCTTCCTCTTCGTCGCAGCCTTGTGTGTACCTCGGTCTCTCACGGTCGGGTCAGCCAGCACCCCGTTACCGTCTTCCTCAGAGGGGTTGTCCATTCTGATTGGGTTAGATTCTGAGGGGTCTGTAGAATAAGCCACATTACGGTACTCGAACGGGACTGGGGTATATTCACCATCTGCTTTTTTTTTTTTGCAACACCAATGCAAGGAATTAGTAAACAGGTTGCAACCAAATTTAGTTACGATATTTTAGGAGAGAACATGTTCATTTTACACCTCCGATATTCCCCACGCCAGTGACTACTGAAATTTGCAAGAAACAAAACGTATTTAGTCGCTAGGATTGCCTCGGTAGTAAATAGCGGGTAGTTCTAGTGAGTGTGCTTATGAGTGCATGCGCGCCGCTCATACTTAAAAAATGCTCCTGCAAGGCGAGTTAGTTCATTGTAGCATTACGCACGGAAGTTTGCGAACCTTAAGAGAAAAATGTAGGAACTGTGCATTGCTAGTGAAAGATAACCAGTTTTGTTACGTGAGCAAAGTAAATCCATTTAACTATTATCCCAAACTAGCTATTTGGCTAACGCGTACGTGCATCTATTGAAACCGGGTTAGCTAGCAACATTCTGACACATTAACGTTGTGTGGCACATCTACAGTACTAATAGAACACAGTCAGTTTCTGGCACATTGACAAGTTAAAGGTAAACACAAAGCCATTATATTAAAAAACCGTGTGACCCTCACATTGTTTTCTGCGATCCTCATGCGTCTTCTGTTCTCTTCTTTTGGTTCCGCGTCCGGTTGCCAGATCTTGCTATCTTGACTTAAAATACTACATCTCCCATATTGCATTGCGACTTAATCCACTCGTAGCAATATTTATGCGACATAAAAACCTTATCTGAATGACAGGACGGGCATGGTAAGATGTTAAGCTAAACATGACTAAAATATCGAACCAAAGCTGTACTTGTTCTAAAGACAGGCTTAGTATGGTATTCTGTCAGTTATGTCTTCGTTTGGCTATCCAAGATATTGCTTTAGAATTCCCATTTGAAGTTACAGGGCTATGATCTTTGATGTTTTGGCTTTTTGGTTTTCGCCGGTTGCGCAGCTGTGCAGTTTGGTTACAACTAAGCTGTCAAACCAGCTAGCATTGTAGCATGAGCTCTAATATTTCGTATTTTTATGATCCGACCTTTTATTGGGTAGAGCTATGATCCGGAATTTTATCAGAGCAATACGAAACAAGAGCAATAATTCACGCTAAGTTTTAGCCAATAACATTTTGTCCTTGTGATTTGGTCCTAGGCCTGGCAACAATTTATAATATTTAGTATTAGGGATATGGGAAGCGCAAGGTTGATACATTTTAAGCTTTCTTTGGGGCTGTTAAAATGTTTAACTTTTACAAATTGCTGGACTGTTTTTTTGTCAAGGCTCAGGAAAGCTTTCTTATTGAATGTGGATGGTAAGCTATAGGGGCTTGGTTTATAGTGGTGTGTTATACACTACTTTTCAGACTTATTGAATGTGGATGGTAAGCTATAGGGGCTTGGTTTCTCATCTCTGTCACCTGATTCATTTGATTAATGAGGCCACTTAAAAGGAGTTCATGTAAGATAGACAAAAATATAATGCAAAGCAGACTTTCAAAACCAACGAATTAACTTCCCGACTTTGTGAATGTGAAGTTTCTGACGGTGGTCCCGTAGATCAGCAGGGGAGTCAAACATCGTAGCCAGAGGATGCTGCTGCTGCAGCTTTGCCACCTGCGGCCCTTCTGGCGGCGGCGGCTGATGTCCGACGCCCTGCGGGCCGCTGCACTCCCTGGACTCAGGTGTCTACACCTGTGTCCTCCACCGCGGCTCACTGTCCTGCCAGCCCCTCGGACTGAGCTGAGCTCCAGCTGCTCCGTCACATCACACAGCCTGGTCCCCAGAAACCCTGCTCCTCGCTGGGTACACACCTCAGCCTCAGCCTGTGAGTCTCCATTACAGAGCTGTGTACAGACCTCAGTGTGTGAGTATCCATTATAGAGCTGTGTACAGACCTCAGTGTGTGAGTATCCATTATAGAGCTGTGTACAGACCTCAGTGTGTGAGTATCCATTATAGAGCTGTGTACAGACCTCAGCCTCAGCCCGTGAGTATCCATTATAGAGCTGTGTACAGACCTCAGTGTGTGAGTATCCATTATAGAGCTGTGAACAGACCTCAGCCTGTGAGTATCCATTATAGAGCTGAGTACAGACCTCAGTGTGTGAGTATCCATTATAGAGCTGTGTACAGACCTCAGCCTCAGCCCGTGAGTATCCATTATAGAGCTGAGTACAGACCTCAGTGTGTGAGTATCCATTATAGAGCTGTGCACAGACCTCAGCCTGTGAGTATCCATTATAGAGCTGAGTACAGACCTCAGTGTGTGAGTATCCATTATAGAGCTGTGCACAGACCTCAGCCTGTGAGTATCCATTATAGAGCTGAGTACAGACCTCAGTGTGTGAGTATCCATTATAGAGCTGTGCACAGACCTCAGCCTGTGAGTATCCATTATAGAGCTGAGTACAGACCTCAGTGTGTGAGTATCCATTATAGAGCTGTGAACAGACCTCAGCCTCAGCCTGTGAGTATCCATTATAGAGGGGATAGGAAATGTATTGTGCAGGTCATTTTAACTATATATCTAAATGGAGATTTCACTTGGATACTTTGCGTAAATATATGCGTTTAATCTTTCCCTCCCTATATATTCATTCATAACTTTATATTTTCCATTCATTCAGTCTTTGAATTATAATTGTTTTTGACAGGGGTTGTTGAGTCTCCACGTAAACCCACCACAGGAGACGGGCCGCTCCAGACCGACCCGACCCAGCCCCAGTCCCAGAGAGGGCCTCCAGAGCCTGACCCAGAGCCTGACCCTCTGCAGGACCTGTCCATGGGTCTGGTCCAGAGGTTCAAACGGACTCTGAAACAGTACGGGAAAGTCCTGGTGCCCGTTCACCTTGTTACCTCCACCCTGTGGGTCGGAACCTTCTACTACGCAGCCATGAAGTAGGTGGAACCCTAACCCTAACCCCTGACCCCTTACCCCTAACCCCTTACCTTAACCCTAACCTTCTACCATGCAGCCATGAAGTAGGTGGAACCCTAACCCTAACCCCTAACCCCTAACCCCTTAGATTAACCCTAACCTTCTACTACGCAGCCATGAAGTAGGTGGAACCCTAACCCCTTACGCCTAACCCCTAACCCCTTACCTTAACCCTAACCTTCTACTACGCAGCTATGAAGTAGGTGGAACCCTAACCCCTAACCACTAACCCCTAACCCCTTACCCTAACCCTAACCTTCTCCTATGCAGTCATGAAGTAGGTGGAACCCTAACCCTAACCCCTCACCTCTTACCCCTAACCCCTTACCTTAACCCTAACCTTCTACTATGCAGCTATGAAGTAGGTGGAACCCTAACCCTAACCCCTAACCCCTAACCCCTAACCCCCAACCCAAACCCTAACTTTCTACTACGCAGCCATGAAGTAGGTGGAACCCTAACCCCTTACCCTTACTTTGTCCTGGTTGTTATCCAACTTTGTCCTGGTAGTTATATAACTTTGTCACTCTTGTGATTCCATAGAGGGGTGAATATAGTGCCCTTCCTAGAAGTAGTTGGCTTCCCTCAGAGACTGATTGACCTGCTGCAGAATTCTCAGGGTGGCTACGCTCTCACAGCCTACGCTATGTACAAGGTAACATTGCTCACAGACAACACTACGTACCAGGTAACCTAGGTAACACTGCTCACAGACAACGCTATGTACAAGGTAACCTATGTAACGTTGCTCACAGACAAAGCTATGTACCAGGTAACCTAGGTAACACTGTTCATAGACAACGCTATGTACAAGGTAACCAAGGTAACCTAGGTAACGTTGCTCACAAACGCTATGTACCTGTTAACCTAGGTTGCACTCCTCACAGACAACGCAATGTACACGGTAACCTAGGGAATACTGCTCTAGGAGTTTACACAGTACTAGGTAACCTGGGTAAAGCTGCTCTAGGAGTTGATACAGTACAAGGTAACCTAGGTAACGCTGCTGTAGCAGTTGATACAGTACAAGGTAACCTAGGTAACAAAAAGGAGTGATACTGTAGGTTATGGGCTCTCCAGTTTTTGGTATTGCAAAGGTATTGTTTCATTCTTGAACAATTAGATCCGTTGGTAAATTGTATTCCATTTGCAAAACATTTTGTGACAAGCTCTCATTAGAAACAGGACAATAGAGATAAATACTAGATCATTCAAATGTCATAATACCAGTTCATTAGAATGCCATACTAGATCATTCAAATGTCATAATACTAGATCATTAGAATGCCATACTAGATCATTCAAATGTCATAATACTAGATCATTAGAAATACCAGACCATTAGAATGTCATAATAGATCATTAGAGTATAATAAATACCAGACCATTAGAATGTCATAATGCTGTTTTCTTCTTTGGTACTTCTTATGCCGTTGCGTCAGATCACCACCCCTGCCAGGTACACAGTCACGCTGGGCGGGACCTCGCTGTGCGTGGGTTACCTGCGTCGCCACGGTTACATGTCGACCCCCCCGCCTGTGAAGGACTACCTGCAGGGCCGCATGGAGGAGACGAGGGAGAGGCTGACTGAGAGGATGGAGGAGACCAAGGAGCGCTTCACTGAGCGTCTGCAGGAGACCAAGGACAAGGTCACCTTCAGGAAGAAGCCCGAGTGAGGAGGGGCAGGTCGCCACGGGAACCTGAGCTGACTAGGACTGGTAAACAACAACAGGAAGTTTAAATGCGACTCCCCGGTTTGGTGTGGTTCACCTCTACAATTTATTACGTCCAATAAGGATGAGATCCCTTAGCACCCTGTCTCAACAATAAGCTACAGTTAAAACTTCAATACTTTCTGCTTGGTGAGTGTATGTCTTCTCTGCTACAGTAAGCCCACCATTTTGATTCTGCTACAGTAAGCCCACCATTTTGATTCTGCTTGGCCTCTGGGATCCACGGCTATCTAGTTAGCACAGGATAGCTGGGTTTGGGCTAGGGTCAGTACAGGATAGCCGGGTTTGGGTTAGGGTCAGTACAGGATAGCTGGGTTTGGGTGAGGGTCAGTACAGGATAGCTGGGTTTGGGTTAGGGTCAGTACAGGATAGCTGGGTTTGGGTTAGGGTCAGTACAGGATAGCTGGGTTAGGGTTAGGGTCAGCACAGGATAGCTGGGTTAGGGTCAGCACATGTTGGTTGGGTTAGGGTTAGGGAAATGGCAAAGACAGTTATTGCTTTAGTTTCTGCCTCCCTGCCTTGTTTGGTCTACATATGTTTTTACATATTTAATTGTCAAATTTTTTATTTTAACTCTATTTGGTGAAAACGTTTAAGGTTTATAAGACCTCCAGTGCTTAATTCTACAGAAAGGGACTAAAACAATAACCGTCCAAAAGACAAGATTTGTATTAGACAGGAGTTATTGCCATTTGTGTGTTCTTGTCAAAGCTTAGACTAAACACCCTGGTCAATCTGTTTTTTAATGTTTCCGTTGTAATCTAACACACCTTCCAAACAGCTTGAGAGTGCTGAGTTTATCCCCTGCATATGTTCACTTCAGACAAGCTGTGGAGCTTGACGTGCTGTGATATGTCAACATTGCCTAAATATTGCATAAGCCATGTTACATTGAGTCAATGAGGCAAAGCACAAACTGTTACAGTCAATACTAAACGGACAAATTAACTTATTTATTATTAATAATAATAATAATAATAATAATAATAATAATAATAATAAAAATAAAAATAATAATGTTATAAGATTGTTGAAATGTTAATAGAAGCACCGTTTCTCACTTCCTCAGTCTAAATGTATTAGATACTTTAGAAAAGACAATCATAACTTAATTTCCACTCTAAAGATTGATGTTGAAGATAAATATACTGAGGTTAATGTAAGGTTAACAGTAAATATATTGAAGCTAATAAGTCTGACTAACCCTAGGTCTTACAAACTACTCCACTGATAAGATAAGAAGGTGGTAGTAGTAATAGCTGTTCATTATCATCTGTAGACCTTTTCTACATGTGCACTGTAATTACAGATGTTCATACTTATTTTTATTATGATTTGACATCCTTAACCCTAGCTCTTACTTTCTGTTGACTGAAAGTCATTACAGCGATTTTAAGCGTGTGGACTCCTTGGTAACCTTGGGAACGTTGCGTTGTCGTGACGCCCCATCCTAACGTGATGCTCTTCATAATAAAAAGAGAGATGCTGCTGGTCTGTGTATGTGTGTGTGTGTGTGTGTTACTGGGGAGGGGTTTTGGTGGGAAGAAACAACACTAATTGGTAAATCTTCATGTAAGAGATTGTTTGGTATAAAATATTTCGTTTTTGTTTAGTTTTACAAAACAAAACAATTTTATCTTGGGGATTTTGCATTATAGCAAAGTTATAATTCACTATACCACATCTCGTAGGTCTATACTTTCATGGAGTAAAAAGTTTGCAATTACTTTCAGCAGGTAAAATAGGGTAAGTCTAACTGACCAGGAAATAATAATAGGCTTGCTTCATCCGTTGCATATTCCATAATTCAATGCGTAGCCTTCCAGCGCCGCTCACTTACCGCAGCGCTGTCCATGGTGCTGAAGCAACCCGGGCGGAAGTGGGCGGAAAAAGCCGGCCTAAATGATTTGCTCCGGCTCTGTGCCTTCCCTGGCGCTGTCTGCTTGGGCAAGGGGACCACCGGAGTGGGTTTAGGCCAGGTAAGGGCGGGGCCAGGACGCCAGCTACACAGTTAACATGCCAATTAAAAGTGAAGTCGGGGAAAGGGAATGATCCCAAACGCGCAAAGACGCGTTCGCTCTCTCTACTCTCCATCTCTCTCTCTCTCTCTCTACTCTCCATCTCTCTCTCTACTCTCCATCTCTCTCTCTCTACTCTCCATCTCTCTCTCTCCCTCTTAGTCTCACTTTATGCACAAAGACGCACTGGTATGTTCAGTTCGCTGGACAGCTCCTCCAGTAATTTCCGGGCAAAGCAATACAAGCGATGACATCACAGCTTTTCTCTCTCTCTCTCTCTCTCTCTCTCTCGTGACAACATAAAGACGATATTTGCTTTCCTAACGGTGACCTGAGAATAATACAAACAATAGTCTACTTCCCTATCTGTCACTTGATAGGCTATCTGACTGTCCCGGTTAAAAGTTTAATGAGCTCTCTCATGTTGTTGTTTTTTTTTGGTCCATGAGCGCACGCCCCGACAGCCGTTATGTTCATTCATAATATGCAGAGCGTCGTTCGCATTTTATCCACATCTGGCCATTTCTAACTTCCACCTTAATAGAGCAATTTCCATCTGTCCTTTCGCCCTAACCCTTCGACTGATACCAATATTTGGCTTGCGTCAACGTGAAGCCTTAAGTATTTGGAGAGGGGGAACGAAGAGCGGGCTGTTTTGTTTTGGCACGGAGCCAGAGTCACTTGCTCAGTTGGGACGGCTTGATCCTGCTTGCTCGCGCTGAGGCTGAGTTAAGACCCCACTTACTGCTCGAGAGAAGGATCCCTGCCTCCTTAGATAAGTGTCCCGGGGAAGATGCTCGTCTTTGGGACAGTCCTGCTCTCGCAACCCGCTATTGAAACCCGGAATTGTGGATGATGATGGTGGCGGTCTATGACTGAAGAAAAATATATAAAAAAAAACGTGACATCGTGTTTATAAGGTAAGTAATATTGGAATGTATAGAGGATAATATTAAATGCAGCCTAAAACGATATCCTTTAAGCATAACCGATTGCCTTAAGTCTTTCCTGAGGTTCTGAACTGAGAGCAATCTATAAATCTTCACGGCATAACATCCCAAAGCGGTAATGACTTTAAGTGAACGAGTAACATCCAAGACATGTGTGGCCTGTTCCCTGATAGATCCTGCTGCATGTAGATGCGTGAAAGAGATAAGCATGGACCCTATCGTTCCGTTTAGGGTTTAATCGCCCACGGGATGACACATTTTTTGTCAAAGACTGTCTATGTAAAGCTATACTTTATGGCATGGTAACATTGAAAATGTTTTTAGTCTAGGAATTGGTTTAATCCCTGTATGGGATTAACCGGGCCTGTAAGTGCTTCATGTGTTGGACTGACTGCTATGAAGAGTGAACACCTGTGGTTACACACGGCTTTGGTGCTGTCATATACCCACTCCCACTACAGCCCCACTCCCACTACAGCCCCACTCCCACTACAGCCCCACTCCCACTAGAGCCCCACTCCCACTACAGCCCCACTCCCACCAGAGCCCCACTCCCACTACAGCCCCACTCCCACTAGAGACCCACTCCCACTAGAGACCCACTCCCACTAGAGACCTCCTCCCACTAGAGACCCACTCCCACTAGAGCCCCACTCCCACTAGAGCCCCACTGACACTAGAGCCCCATTCCCACTAAAGACCTCCTCCCACTAGAGCCCGACTCCCACTACAGCCCCACTCCCACTAAAGACCCCACTCCCACTAGAGCCCCACTCCCACTAGAGCCCCACTCCCACTAGAGACATCCACTCTTACTAGAGCCCCACTCCCACTAAAGACCCCACTCCCACTAGAGCCCCACTCCCACTAGAGCCCCACTCCCACTAGAGACATCCACTCCCACTAGAGCCCCACTCCCACTAGAGACATCCACTCCCACTAGAGCTTCACTCCCACTAGAGCCCCACTCCCACTAGAGTCTCACTCCAACTAGAGACACCCAATCCCACTAGAGACATCCACTCCCACTAGAGACATCCACTCCCACTAGAGACCCACTCACACTAGAGACACCCTCCCACTAGAGACCCACTCCCACTAGAGCCCCACTCCCACTAGAGAGACCCACTCCCACTAGAGCCCCACTCCCTCTAGATACACCCACTCCCACTAGAGCCCCACTCCCACTACAGCCCCACTCCCACTAGAACCCCACTCCCACTAGAGACATCCCCTGAGCTCCACTCACACTAGAGACACCCACTCTAAAATATGTATGTAGCCCTGTCAGGTGGGTACAA
>JAPMUY010007247.1:42500-45000 GCA_026901105.3 Galaxias olidus
ACACTATTGCAGCTTCAAATACACACACACACGCTAACCTATATGCTAACACATGCTAACACACTCCAACACACACGCTTACACACAATAAAACACACGCTAAACAACATGCTAACACACACTCCAACACACACTTACACATGCTAACACACACGCTAACCTACATGCTAACATACATGCTAACACACACTCCCAACACACACTTCAACACACACACACTTACACACACTAACACACATGCTAACCTATATAATAACACACACTTACACACACACATACACATGCTAACACACACGCTAATACACAGTATCCTTTCTAACTGTTGGGGAGAAAGTCTGAGAAGAAAAAGAGGTCGTATTTGAATAATTCATTGGTTTCTCTCGCTGTGGAATCCCGTGAATATGCTCTGGTGAGTCTCAAAATACTTTGACTTGAAATGAACTTTGAATTATTTGTACAAAAACATAAATTATATTATATTTTTTATTAACTATTCTAGGGTGCCACTTTCTTCCCTTCCAACTCACATGCCGTTTTCAGTGGTGAACGCGAGTTTACACCAATTGCTCATTAACATTCATTGGCTGAGTTATGTTATTGGCTAGGAATAGTAACATTCCGCTGTTGTCATGGCTGCGGCAGGAGTAGTTGACCTTACTTATACGAGCCTAAGTCTGTGATTGGTCAATTAGATTGATTTGGGTTTTCTATCTTACAAATGTCTGCAATTCAGAACAGCTTATAAAACGGTAGATGTGTTGTCAGAGGTGAACAAGAGAATATCCACAAGGCAGAGATTTAACTTCTTCATGTTGTTGGTACAATCCCTCTGAGTGATCAAACAATGATAGACAAAGAAATATTCCAAATCTTACTTTAGGGTCCCTTTATGTAGAGGTATGTAGTCTCTCTAAAACTCTCTGTCTCCGGTAACATTTTCATGTCTAGAGGATGTAGTGGTAAACGTTATACTGTCCTGTGGCTTCCACCACTAGATGTCACTGTTGTGTTGATTTGTGACTCTCAGAACACGTCACTAATGTACAGGTGTTTGTGTGCGTGCGTGTGTGTGTGTGTGTGTGTGTGTGTGTGTGTGTGTGTGTGTGTGTGTGTGTGTGTGTGTGTGTGTGTGTGTGATTGTGTGTGTGTGTGTGTGTGTGTGTGTGTGTATGTGTGTGTGTGTGTGTGTGATTGTGTGTATCAGATGTTGTCTTGTGTAGTAAATATAACAAGTGTTCCGTTAGCTAATCCTGATCATACTATCTATGTTGTACTGAACTGATGTACTTAAATATAACAAGTGTTCCGTTAGCTAATCCTGATCATACTATCTATGTTGTACTGAACTGATGTACTTAAATATAACAAGTGTTCCGTTAGCTAATCCTGATCATACTATCTATGTTGTACTGAACTGATGTACTTAAATATAACAAGTGTTCCGTTGCTAATCCTGATCATACTATCTATGTTGTACTGAACTGATGTACTTAAATATAACAAGTGTTCCGTTAGCTAATCCTCATACTATCTATGTTGTACTGTGTGTGTGTGTGTGTCTCTGTGTGTGTGTGTGTGTGTGTGTGTGTGTGTGTGTGTGTGTGTGTGTGTGTGTGTGTGTGTGTGTGTGTGTGTGTGTGTGTGTGTGTGTGTGTGTGTGTGTGTGTGTCTTACTAGACTTAAGAAGAAGTCTCAGTCAGTGGACATGCCCACTCACCCCCTCGACACCTCCCTGATCAGAGACATCGCCAGGACAACGCTGGCTGCCGTGACAACGGAGGAGCAGGAGAACAACTCGACTAACAACCAGCGGGTCCGCAGCAACACGAGGCGAGGAGAGCTGAAGAGAGGCTACACCATAGGTACATAATCAATACATAATCAATACACTAAGAGAGAGGCTACACCATAGGTACATAATCAATACATAATCAATACACTAAGAGAGAGGCTACACCATAGGTACATAATCAATACATAATCAATACACTAAGAGAGAAGCTACACCATAGGTACATAATCAATTCATAACCAATACACTAAGAGAGAGGCTACACCATAGGTACATAATCAATACATAATCAATACACTAAGAGAGAGGCTACACCATAGGTACATAATCAATACATAATCAATACACTAACAGAGAGGCTACACCATAGGTACATAATCAATACATAATCAATACACTAAGAGAGAGGCTACACCATAGGTACATAATCAATACATAATCAATACACTAAGAGAGAGGCTACACCATAGGTACATAATCAATACATAATCAATACAGTAAGAGAGAGGCTACACCATAGGTACATAATCAATACATAATCAATACACTAAGAGAGAGGCTACACCATAGGTACATAATCAATACATAATCAATACACTAAGAGAGAGGCTACACCATAGGTACATAATCAATACATAATCAATACACTAAGAGAGAGGCTACACCATTGGTACATAATCAATTCATAACCAATACACTAAGAGAGAG
>JAPMUY010007247.1:50000-54991 GCA_026901105.3 Galaxias olidus
GGTCACTGGGCCATCACTGTCGTCTCCATGGTGATACATGCTTGGCTGGTTGGTTCACCATGGGAACGTTGTGAGCTCAAATGAATCTCTGTGTAACTCTAGTCAGGGTTTACCTTCACAACCTGACAGGGAGACATATTACATATAGTTGCTAGGCTCCAGCGGGTCCGTTGCTACGGAGCAGTCTGGGTAATATCCCATAAATGACATTATATACATTTTGCCCAAGATAGCCGAAAGGGGGCGTTAGATTCATAGGATTAGTTCACAGTGACTAGTCAGGAGGTTAAGGAGGAAGAGGTGCGTTAGGTTTATGGCCACAGTGAGAGTTTCCCATCTGTGGTCCACAGGAGACATGGCTGCCCACTGCTGAATTATTTAGAATCAAACTTACCCGGGTGAAACTGAAACCAGCCTGGTCATCTGACTGCTCTATGTAGGCTCATACAACAGCCTTTAGCCATTCTGAATGCTTTATGTAGGCTCATACAACAGCTTTTAGCCATTCTGACTGCTCTATATAGGCTCATACAACAGCCTTTAGCCATTCTGAATGCTTTATGTAGGCTCATACAACAGCCTTTAGCCATTCTGACTGCTCTATATAGGCTCATACAACAGCCTTTAGCCATTCTGACTGCTCTATGTAGGCTCATACAACAGCCTTTAGCCATTCTGACTGCTCTATGTAGGCTCATACAACAGCCTTTAGCCATTCTGACTGCTCTATGTAGGCTCATACAACAGCCTTTAGCCATTCTGAATGCTCTATGTAGGCTCATACAACAGCCTTTAGCCATTCTGCCATTCTGACTGCTCTATGTAGGCTCATACAACAGCCTTTAGCCATTCTGACTGCTCTATGTAGGCTCATACAACAGCCTTTAGCCATTCTGACTGCTCTATGTAGGCTCATAAAACAGGAGGACTTTAACATTCTGAATGCCCTATGTAGGCTCATACTTTTAGCCATTCTGAATGGCCTCTCTATCTCTCTCTCTGTCTCTCTGTCTCTCTCTCTCTCTCTCTCTCCTTCTCTCTCTGTTTCTCCCTTACCAATTGTGTTTCTTTTTAAGAAAACACAGCAACAACACTTACTTTGAATATTGACTAAAATATGTCAGTAATAAATGTTCTAAATACAGTGGGGTGAATATCCCCTGCTAAATGTTTTCATATCTCCTCTCTGTTCACGTCAGCACTGTGTCAGCACTCTGGCCACTGAAAGACTGAGGGGGAGATAGTGCTGAGGTTGCTGTGGTTCAGTCTCTGCTGACTGATTAGTGTGTTTGTGTGTGTGTGTGTGTGTGTGTGTGTGTGTGTGTGTGTGTGTGTGTGTGTGTGTGTGTGTGTGTGTGCTCCACCCTCAGGTGGATCTGCGTGACACACTGAACAGCATCGCCCTGAAGTTTGACACCACGCCCAACGAGCTGGTTCAACTCAACAAGCTTTTCTCCAGAGCAGTGGTCCCTGGCAAGGTGCCCCCCCCCCCCCCCCACACACACACGCATGCATGCACACAAACACACACACACACCAGAGATCTTTTTATAAACTTTAAAACTGGTGTTACTGTGTGTGTGTGTGTGTGTGTGTGTGTGTGTGTGTGTGTGTGTGTGTGTGTGTGTGTGTGTGTGTGTGTGTGTGTGTGTGTGTGTGTTCAGGTGCTCTATGTCCCAGACTCAAACTACGTGTCCAGTCCTGAAAGCTCTCCCTCACTGAGTCCAAACAGCCCCGCCTCCCCCTCCTCCTCAGAGCCTGACCTCAAGGTAAGACTACGCTACCCACAGTCCCACAGCACACCGCCTCTACAATACACTACATTACCCAGAATCCCACAGCACACCCTCTTCCCAGTTGAAATGTATTGGTAAATACATTACCTTACAGGTAATATACAGAAAACTACATCTCCCTAGACCTAGAGCCTCCCTCTGCTCATAGCCTCCATATTGTTTCTTTGACAGTGTAACATCTAAACCTCCCTCTGCTCATAGCCTCCATATTGTTTCATAAACATGGCCGGATGAGGACAGTGACATTTCAATCCTCTGTCGTTCTTCAGAGCAGTCAGAGACACGCAGGGCAGGCAACCTGTTGCCATGGTAATTGGCAGTAGGGTCGTCACCTGTAGATTCTTGGTGTGACTGTAGAGGCTACACACACACACACCCACACACACACACAAACACACACACACACTCACACGCACACTTTATCTTGGCTCAGTCCCTGTTTAGCGGCGTGTGTGTGAGATTAGGTAATAGCTACCTGTTCCAGTGTTTGGTTTGTGCCAGATATCTCACAAATACACACTACCTCTCTCTCACTTCCTCACACACACACACACACACACACACACACACACACACACACACATTGAGGGTTGCCAAGGTCACCAGGAGAGAACATACATATCCTCTGTGACTCATCAGCACTCACACACACACACACACACACACACACATTTCACTCACACACACACACACACACACACACACACACACACACACACACACACACACACACACACACACACACACACACACACATACATGTGACAAACATGAGGAGACATTACAATTACATACACATTTAGGAGAGAAACCACAGACAGTACTGACAGGGAAACCACAGACAGTACTGACTGCTTTAGGGGGAAACCACTGACAGTACTGACTGCTTTAGGGGGGAAACCCCAGACAGTACTGACTGCTTTAGGGGGGAAACCCCAGACAGTACTAGCTGCTTTAGGGGGGAAACCACAGACAGTACTGACTGCTTTAGGGGGGAAACCACAGACAGTACTGACTGCTTTAGGGGGGAAACCACAGACAGTACTGACTGCTTTAGGGGGGAAACCACAGACAGTACTGACTGCTTTAGGGGGGAAACCACAGACAGTACTGACTGCTTTAGGGGGGAAACCCCAGACAGTACTGACTGCTTTAGGGGGAAACCACTGACAGTACTGACTGCTTTAGGGGGGAAACCCCAGACAGTACTGACTGCTTTAGGGGGAAACCCCAGACAGTACTGACTGCTTTAGGGGGAAACCACTGACAGTACTGACTGCTTTAGGGGGGAAACCACAGACGGGACTGACTGCTTTAGGGGGAAACCACAGACAGTACTGACACTAACAGGAGCAAGTTAGTTCCCTTCAGCATTGTGAAAACGTCAGTGTGTGGACATTGGTTTACTCTGGCTAGGTCTGTTTTACCATAGCAGGAACCCCCACGGTACATCAGTGTGTTGGTCTGGTCCAGCTAATCCCTAATCAGGACATTTATGAACCGCCCATAATCTGACTGCTCTAGGGGGGAAATCAGGACTACTGACTGCCGGGAAAAAGAGGACCACGCCCAGGGGGACACCCCAGACAGAGTATCTTCCACTTCAGAGGAGCAAGTGCTCAACGAGAAGTTCATCAAAGTCACCTGTAAATACATCACCTACAGCCAGGTGAGCACGCACACACACACACACACACACACTGAGGGTCATCAAAGTCACCTGTAAATACATCACCTACAGCCAGGTGAGCACGCACACACACACACACACACACACACACACGAGGGTCATCAAAGTCACCTGTACATCACCTACAGCCAGGTGAGCACGCACACACACACACACACACACACACACACACACACTGAGGGTCATCAAAGTCACCTGGCCAGGTGAGCATGCACACACACACACACACACACACACACACACACACACACACACTGAGGGGTCATCAAAAGTCACCTGCCACAGCCAGGTGAGCACCACACACACACACACACACACACTGAGGGCCAGAGTCACCTGTAAATACATCCACTCAGCCAGGAAGATGCACACACACACACACACACACACACACACACACTGAGGGTCATCAAAGTCACCTGTAAATACATCACCTACAGCCAGGTGAGCACGCACACACACACACACACACACACACACACTGAGGGTCATCAAAGTCACCTGTAAATACATCACCTACAGCCAGGTGAGCACGCACACACACACACACACACACACACACACACACACTGAGGGTCATCAAAGTCACCTGTAAATACATCACCTACAACCAGGTGAGCACGTGCACACACACACACACACACACACACACACACACACTGAGGGTTATCAAAGTCACCTGTAAATACATCACCTACAACCAGGTGAGCACGCGCGCACACACACACACACACACACACACACACACACACACACACACTGAGGGTCATCAAAGTCACCTGTAAATACATCACCTATAACCAGGTCAGCGCACACACACACACACACACACTGAGGGTTTTCAAAGTCACCTGTAAATACATCACCTACAACCAGGTCAGCACACACACACAAACACCCGAACGCTGAGTTTTTAATTATTTATTCTACATTTCAACCTACATACAATCTAGTTTGAATAAAACAATAATTTCATTACATAGTGTGAACTGACTTTGTCCTGTTGAGTTTAAAGTTGGGGTCACGACCCCTCTGTCCTCCTTAGGGTATAGTAAGCGGGGTGCTCCTGGTGACCCCCAACAACCTCATGTTTGACCCCTACAAGTCCGACCCCCTGGTGGTGACCAATGGCTGTGAAGAGTACGGCATCATGTGCCCCCTACAGGAAGTGATGTCGGTGGCCATGTGCACTGAGGTCACTGACCCCCGCCTCAGAGAGATGCTGCCTCTGTGAGTTCAATCACAACACAACTCTATCCACAACAACCACTGGTCAACATAAAGTGTGAGGCTGTCGCACCTATCTGTCACTATTACAGCTTCCTGTCAACCTGTCTGTCAATATTACAGCTTCCTGTCAACCTGTCTGTCACCATAGCAGCCAATCACTGTTTGGAGTGTGCTCTTATGCATGCTTACAGTGCTCTGTGTTGATGACAGGTGTGTGTGTGTGTGTGTGTGTGGGGGGGGGGGTCTTACTCCACAATAAGATGTAGTTTGCGTTG
>JAPMUY010007251.1:0-54276 GCA_026901105.3 Galaxias olidus
TGATCAAACAGTATACAGTATATGCATTTAAAACAACATTGTTATTGAGAAGGCACCACAGGACTACAAGGCACCGTAAAATATAGATGCCTATACATATATATTAGCATATCCCCTTCAATCTATATGGGGTTTAAACATACGCCAATCAATCCAACCACCCAGCCCATATGTTTCGGTCACAATGAATAGCTCCATCAATGTTCTTGTTTTGAGCAAAAAGATGTAGAAGCATCTGCACGCTCTCATCCTTCATCATTAGCTCCAAGGGTTCCACATCCACCTTCTTGGTAACTGGCGTAGCCTTCACCTCCTCCAACAGCACCATCTATTTAGAGATAGACTTAGTGAAGAGAGATCTCAACATCGGTAGAACACAACAGCCCAGTAAGGTAATGACAACCAGAACAGAGACAACAGAAAGAGCCAGTTTAGTCAGTGTAGCGCCTCACATCCCAAGTTTTCCATCTAACCAATCCCGAATAGGCGCACTTTCTTGGACAGCATTAGATTTTACTTAAATTTAAGATTTTTTTGTTTAGTCACACCTGATTGTGTCTTATTAACACGATTACATTGCATTTTCCATCTACTGTCCAATGTGTAGTGCGTGTATTACTCATAATGATATCTGAAAGTAAGGCCACTGCACACTTCCCTTTCTCAATGGCTATGGTGTATGTGCTGTTCGTCAAATACTCATTCTGTCTGGGCGTTGACGTCCAGTTCCCGATTGAAGCCTCCACTGGCTCCGTGACAGCTGCTGTTATCAGCCAGCAGCGGGCTCCCAACATCATCATGATGGCGGGCTGCTCCAAGGCTCTGACAGCTGGCCACCGTCACATTCTAGTGGAAGAAGGTCATCCCCTCCCCCCTTGAGGGTCTGCTCAGCTCCCAATAGGTGAGCTGATACTGGGGAGGGAGTTGATTCTTCCTGCTCCGTTTCCACTGTTTCCTCTGGTGCTTTTTCCTGTTGGTACATAACCTTATGGATGGCAATTAATTGTTTCAATCTCCAGTTGTTCAAGTGGGGGCCCTTTATGTGGCCCCCTGGGGTGAGGTGTTGGCATTGGCCGGCCAGTAAGCAGCTCATGCGGGGTTAAATGGGTCACATGGTTAGTTTGCATTAGGAGTTTCATTAGTGCGAGTGGCAAGGCATCCACCCAGTTCAAACCTGTAGTCGCACATATCATACTTATCATTGTTTTCAGACGTCCGTTAGCTCTCTCTACCATCCCTTGTGACTGGGGATGACAGACACAGCCAAACCTTTGTTTAATGTGTAGGGACTGCAGCACCCCTTTCACTGCTTTCTGAATGAAAGCTAATCCATTGTCAGAGCTGATTTCTGTAGGTATTCCAAGTCTCGGTGTTACCTCTCTGCCCAGAAACTTTATTACAGTATTAGCACTCTGGTCCGTTGAGGGCATGGCCTCTACCCACCTGCTGAATCTGTCAATAAAAGTTTTAATCATATCAACATAATCCATTACCAGATACATTTTGATGTCTAAATTTCCTTAGTACCTGTCTAAATTATTACCTCTCCCCTTGCGCAATGGTCAACACCATGCGCATCTTGAATAAGCAAAATTGCCAACAGTAGCACAAATGATTTTCTGATAGAGTCCATTTGCTGAAACAAAAATCAAAGGATTATCTGTAGCGTGCCATTGACCTACTGTTTTTCAAGACCATGTTTCCAAATGTTCAGATTCAAACCCATTATTTACAAAGAGGGTTATGTGTGGCACTGTCTGTTGTACGTGGAACCAAACTGTTAAAAATTGATCATCCTGCACAACCAGGGCTACGCCCTCTGGCCGTATCACTATGTTTTGTGATGTTAGCTCAACAGTCTCTTTCACTAGTCTCGCCCATTTGTTGTTTTAGCCCAGGGAGAAAGGGGTCAGGTTGCAGACTTACAAACATGGCGCAATGTGGCTCGAGACTAGGGGACTGTGCTCCAGGACACAAAGACATTAAATACGACTGCCACTTTAAGCAACGTTCCTTTTACTGGTCCTCCTATATCCCCTATCCAGTATGCCTCATGGGAAGGCCTACACACAGGTGCCTGAAAAGGGTGTAAGGGTGTCATCAATTAAAATGATGCCCTCAAAGGTGCACCATATCTTAGTTCCTAGTTTACACAATGCATCTCTTCCTAACAAATTAACTGGCGTATGTTCGGATACTAAAATCGGAATGTGAATTGATGCGTTGCCTATAGACACATCGATTGGAGCAGTAAGTGGAATCAGCTGTGTTTGTTCCGAGAAGCCCACAGTTTTAGTATATGCTCCAGATAGGGGGAGGTGACTAGAACATTGAGATGTTGCTCTGCCTCCAAGTTGAACTTTAATCATAGGCTGTTGGTCTGCCAATGATGTCAGTGCAGGCAGTTGTGACCCCCCCTTCTGGCTCCTCTGGGCAGCCCTAATATCCCCGTGGCGGGCCACCCCAGGGATTAGGGGGGCCGTTTTTTAATGTTATTCACAATGCCTGGTTGCGGCTGGTAATAATTATTATCCCGTAGGTGGTCTGGAACGTAGCCAAGGGGCTGGAGCTGCCCCTGGCCTACTACATCCTGCCAAGGGTTTGAGTTACAGTTCTGGCGGATATGTCCATGCTGTCCGCAACCCCAACAAACTCCAGATGGCCCTCTCTGACCACCCTGTCTTTGTTTGTATTGTATTTGTAACCCCCTTCCTCTCCCCGGCCCCCTCTGCTGGTCATTCCCCCAGGCGTATATTATTACTGGGAGTGGGGGCATCACGGGTGGTTGAGGCGGTATAGATGTTGGGACGACTGGGGCCTGCACAGATTTACTATGTTTATCTTTCTTTAACATAGGATTATCTTCTGGGTCTTGTTAAGTTTCCTGACGCCAAAGTCTCTGAAAGTTACTGACATAGGTGATTGGGTTTTCAGTATCATTCAATAGCTCGCCCTTCAAGGCTTTAGGGTCAATTCGTGCTGGGTAATGATCCCTTAAAATAGTCCACATGGCACGTCGCATGGCACCAAACTGCTCTCCATCCCTCACTGGAGTGTCACCAGCAGTAGCTTGACCTGCCTGCCTCAACAGTTCATTAGTTTTCAAACTCCCCAACAGCCAAAAGGGCTTTCACATCCCCCAATGCCAATATTTTGCCTGTTGTGAGTTCCTCAACAGTTCTAATCCACTTTCCTGCTCCGCCCGCTATGTTAGGCAACTTCTGATCCAAAATCTCCATATCCTGAGTCTGCCAGGGAACATAGTACAAATTTGACCCTTTTATCATAATTGGATACTGGCTCGCCGGCCCCTGGTTAACACTACAGTCAGATTGTCGTCTCTCTCCAACCCATGACCTCAACCAATAATCGTTGCTGCAGTCCTGTGAGTCTTTGTCTACTACCAAAGTGCCACTTTGAATTTTTTAGATGTGTCCTATCACTTTCATTAGACCTCCCTTGTACTCCCTTTAAAAGACCAGAATCCAATTCGCTCTCTCTATGCGCCCCGGAGCCCGCACCCCTGTGAAGAACCCCACAATGCCCATAAGCATCCTGGTTATGGAATGCAGGCGCCCCTTTCATGTTGCCCCCTCCCGAACTCCCTGCTGGTGTTTTGTCTATAACCCTCTGCCACATTTCTAGGCTGCCTTCTCTCATTGCACTTTGTGGAGGACCACCCACACCTAGGTCTTCCTCACTTCCATCTTCATCCATCTGTAATTTCCCTTTAATATAAATTTTTCCTGTTATGGAGGGATACTCACTCGCATAGGGCGGTGGCTTAGGGACGCCTCCTAACTTTTCTATGGGCTCGACTTTCAGTGCTTTCCCAACCTGGTCCTTATCACTTTCACTCACCATCCGTCTATTTAATCTGGCTGTGGTTAGAAATTCTGCACCCTCATCTTTAAATAGTTTCAACACATGCATCTCCTTTTTTCTATGCTCATCTCTACCCTTTTTCAGTCCGTTACTATTGTGATTTTAAATTAAGACTTACATTTTGTCACAAAGTGTGACATCAAACGTTCCTTCAATTGGCCATTGTGCGGCTAATTTAGCTGTCCTTTTTTGCATAATTTTTCTAATCTTTCTCAAGTAGGGGACAACGCTTTATCAGGAGATCAACCGGCGTAATCATGATTATTATCAGTACACTAACGACTTACCATAAACTTTATCCCACACGCGCACTCACACAAACGCACAAACAAAAAGACAATAATCCGAACACATCAAATACAAAACGAATAACAGAACAACTAAATACAATGAGCAACGCACAGAAAACACAGCAATGCACGGCAGTCAAGGAAGACAACGCATCACAGGCTATCAGCCTCACTCGGAGGCAACTTGGAAGGTTACAAAAAAGACGGGGCGCCCACTAACTAATAACAATATCAACACGATAACCAAACGAATCACAATTATAACTATTACTCGGCACACTGTCCGAGTGTTGATCAACCACAACTCATACAATGGCACACTGGCCAAATATTTGCACAATAATCACTATAAACTCATAATCACGGCGTACTGGCTGAGGGTTCACCAACCACGCGTTATTGTGACACACTGGCTCAGCACCCTGCATTCCAACTTTGGCTATGGTTGGTCCTGGATGGGAGACCAGTTGCACCGGGAAGTGGTATTGGTTAACCAGTGGGGGTCACTCTACCCTCTCGTCTGTGGCAGCCCAATGCCCCAGGACAGTGACAGGGACAGTCTGTAGAGAACGCGTCTTTCCAATGGGACGTTAAACGGGTGTTCTGACTCTCTGTGGTCACTCAAGATCAACTGGCACTTCTCGAAAAGAGTAGGGCTATGGTCGAATTCTCTATTTTGCTTAGGAAGGTTCTAACCTAACTGGGTGAAATGATCCGGAAGTATATAAGTGGCAGCCATGATAAGTACTGGTCAAATTCTTTTAAGTGCTAAGGAAAGGTGCTTCAATGCTTCCTAACTTGTGTACTTTAGCATAGGATACACTGGACCATCCTTTACGAAAGGAAAGAAGCAAATGCCGCCCCAAAATTCCTTGTGGCTGTCACGCCTGGCGGTGTACTGGACTTTCGCCACCAGAGGGCGCCTGGACTCTCCTAATTACGTTCATTGTTTTCACCTGGGTGTTTCTCTGTCTATAAATAGTTTCACTGCCTTGTCACTGGTTGCGGGATTATTGCGTTTAATACCATGTAAATACTGCCGAGTAAAACTTCTTTTGGATCTTCTACATTCTTGTTGTCGAGTGCTGTTTTCTGTTGCTCTGTTCCGGTCACTTTCGTGACAGAATAATCCCGCCGAAACGAATACTATGGATCCGGCGCAGATAACACGAGTTCTGGAGCAGCACGAAGAGCGGCTTAGTGTGCATGACGAGGCGCTTCAGGAAGCCGCCAGCGAATTACGTTCGGTGACTGCGTTGCTTCGCCAACAACTGTCGTCAGCAATGGCCAGTGCTCCTGCCTCTGGTGCGTCGGCTCCCGCTCCGAGTGTCCACCTCCCTCGGACCGACGGATCCTGGCTTCCCCCCCCGAGAGGTACGACGGCCACCCAGAGAAGTGCCGTGGCTTTCTCTCCCAGTGTTCTCTTCACTTTGCCCAACAATCTTCCGTGTTCACTACAGACCGATCTAAGGTCGCTTTTACTATTTCCCTTTTGTCTGGTGATGCCCTGGCTTGGGGCTCGGCGCTTTGGGAGGAACAGACACCGCTTTGCAATGACTACCCGGGGTTTGTTCAAGAGCTCAAGCACATGTTTGACCATCCAATAAAGGGCAGACACGCCGCTAAGCGACTGTTGCGTATTCAACAGGGACAACGCTCAGTCCCAGCCTACGCAGTAGAGTTCCGCACTCTGGCTATTGAGGCAGGATGGTCCGAGACGGCGCTGGTACCGGCCTTCCTGGAGGGACTCAATGGGGACCTGCAGGCGGAAATGGCCATCCAACCACCCCCTACTACCCTTAAAGAGGCGGTCGATTTAGCCATCTGCCTAAGCGAGCGTCTCAGGGACCGATGTGCTATTTTGGCACACCAACGAGGGGGAGTCGCTGGAGAAGCACTCTCGTCGCTCTCTCTTCCCACTCCGGCCGGAGACGCTCAGGAGCCCATGCAGTTGGGGCGCGCACGGCTCACCACAGAGGAGAGGAATAGACGCATGGTTTCTCGATGCTGCCTTTACTGTGGGGAGTCGGGACACTTTATTTCTCGCTGTCCCAAGCGCCCGGGAAACGCCCATCCCCGTTGACCCCAGGGAGGAGGGTAACGGGGTTTTTTGCGTCCTCCCAGGGTCATGTGACTTCCTTTTTTCTCCCTGCTGAGCTGTCCTGGTCTGGGAATCGTCACTCTACCTCTGCTTTGGTTGACTCTGGTGCTGCCGGTAACTTCATTGATTCAGCCCTAGCTAAGAGACTCCACATACCCCTCATTCCTCTGGAAGAGAACCGCACCATCTCCGCCCTGGATGGCAGTCCATTGGGTTCGGGGCGTATCACCCACACCACTGTCCCTCTCACTCTGTCCCTGTCCGGAATACATCAAGAAACCATTCAGCTTTTCCTAGTCTCCTCTCCTGCCATCTCGGTGGTTCTGGGATATCCTTGGTTGCATCTTCATAATCCCACAGTGGACTGGCCAACAGGCACCGTCACATCATGGGGCGTCTCCTGCCAAGAGACGTGCCTACAGGTTCGCCGGCTTCACTGTTCTCTTCCCATCGACCTATCTTCAGTACCCTCTGCCTATGCTGATCTCGCACCCGTCTTCAGCAAGGACCTGGCCAGGACACTCCCTCCTCACCGCTCCTATGACTGTGCCATTGATCTCCTCCCAGGCACCAGCCCCCCACGCGGTAGGCTCTACTCCCTCAACCGGGCCGAGACCCAGGCCATGGAGGACTATATCCGGGAGGGTCTTTCCGCTGGGAACATCCGTCGTTCGACCTCCCCTGCTGGGGCTGGTTTCTTCTTTGTGGGGAAGAAGGACGACGGACTCCGTCCCTGCATTGACTACCGGGGACTTAACGCCATCACCATTAAGAACCGGTACCCTCTCCCCCTCATGAACACGGGGTTTGAACGTTTGCAGGAGTCCTCTGTTTTCACCACACTGGATCTCCGCAGCGCCTACCATCTGGTGCGCATTCGTGAGGGGGATGAATGGAAGACGGCGTTCAACACACCCTCTGGTCATTACGAGTATCTGGTTATGCCGTTTGGGCTTACCAATGCCCCTGCGGTCTTCCAAGAACTCATAAATGATGTCCTACGTGAGTTCCTGGGAATTTTCTGTTTCGTCTATCTAGATGATATTCTGATCTTTTCCAGGAATCTCCAGGAACATGTGCGTCACGTCAGGCGGGTACTGACCCAGCTCCTGAAGAACCACCTGTACGTCAAGGCGGAGAAGTGTCATTTTCATACCTCGGTCGTGTCATTTCTAGGGTATGTGATCAGACCTGGTAGCCTGGAGATGGACACCCGCAAGGTACAGGCGGTCAAGGACTGGCCCGAGCCCACCTCGGTGAAGGAGGTCCAGAGGTTCATCGGGTTCGCCAACTTCTACCGGCGGTTCATTTCCGGTTTCAGCTCCTTGGCCGCTCCTCTCACGGAGCTCACTCGGGGAGGGAGGGGAAGGTTTGTCTTCACTTCCGAGGCCCGAGTAGCCTTCCAGCAGCTTAAGCAGCGCTTTACATCCGCCCCTGTGCTGGCTCTGCCGGACCCCAAGCTGCCGTTTATTGTGGAGGTAGATGCGTCAGAGGCTGGGGTGGGCGCGGTCCTGTCCCAACGCCTGCCTGCAGATCAGCTGGTTCATCCCTGTGCCTATTTCTCCCGTCGGCTCCTACCAGCTGAGAGGAACTACGACGTGGGAAACCGGGAACTGCTGGCCATTAAGGAGGCGCTAGGGGAATGGCGTCATTGGTTGGAGGCATCAGCCGAGCCGTTCGTGGTGCTCACCGACCACAAGAACCTGGCCTATATCCAGGAGGCTAAGCGGCTGAGTCCTCGGCAGGCCAGGTGGGCTCTATTTTTTACACGGTTTAATTTTACGGTGACATTTATTCCTGGGACTAAGAACACTAAGGCCGATGCTCTTTCTCGGCAATTCGATCCTCCTGCTGTTCCTGTTGCCCCTGACCCTATCCTGCCCGAGTCCATCATTGTTGCTCCGGTCCGATGGGAAGTGGAGGACGCGGTGCGCCAGGCCCTACAGGGAGAACCCGACCCAGGTACCGGGCCGCCCAACCGTATGTACGTCCCCACACAAGTACGCACTAAGGTCTTGCTTTGGGGTCATACCTCGCGCCTGGCGGGCCATCCGGGGGTGGCTCGCACACTGGAGTTTGTGCAACGTCGCTTTTGGTGGCCTACCATTCGCCAGGACGTTAGGTCCTTTGTCTCTGCTTGCCCGGTTTGTGCTCAACACAAGACCTCTCGGGCCAAGCCGGCTGGTTATCTTCAGCCTCTCCCCATTCCCTCCAGACCCTGGTCTCACATTTCCCTGGACTTCGTCACCGGGCTCCCGCCGTCCCGGGGACAGACTGTAGTTTTGGTGGTGGTGGACCGCTTCTCTAAGGGTTGTCGGTTCATTCCATTCGCCGGGCTGCCGTCTGCCCCGGAGACTGCGGAAGCCTTGGTTCAACACATCATCGGGGTCCATGGGATTCCGGCGGATGTGGTCTCCGACCGGGGCCCGCAGTTCACGTCCAGATTCTGGAAGGCCTTCTGTTCTCTGCTGGGTACCTCTGTTAGTCTCTCCTCAGGTTTCCACCCCCAGTCCAATGGCCAGACCGAGAGGACCAACCAGGATCTGGAGACGGTTCTGCGGTGCTTCGCCTCTGCCAATCCCTCTTCCTGGAGTCAGCACCTTCCCTGGGCGGAGTACGCCCACAACACTCTGGCTCACTCCTCTCTTGGCATGTCGCCCTTCGAGTGCCAGTTTGGATTTGCTCCACCTCTATTCCCGGAACAGGAGGCAGAGGTGGGTGTCCCTTCTGCAGAAGCCTATGTCCGCAGGTGTCGAGGGGCATGGAGAAGGGCCCGGAGAGCTTTGGTGCGGATGGGAGAGAGACACCGTCTTCAGGCCAACCGCCGTCGTCGGGCTTGGCCATCCCTGCGTCCTGGACAGCGGGTCTGGTTGTCCGCCAAGGACCTGCCTCTTCGGGTGGAATCCCGTAAGTTGGCGCCGAGGTTTGTAGGACCATTCAAGATCATCCGCCGCATCACGCCGGTTTCCTACCGCCTCCAGCTGCCGTCCAGCATGAGAGTCCACCCGACGTTCCATGTTTCCCGGCTGAAACCGGTCCTGATCAGTCCTCTTCAGCCTCCGGCTCCTTCTCCTCCAGCGCCACGGGTCATCGACGGGCTGCCGGCCTATACAGTCCGCCGCCTCGTCGACTCCCGTCGGCGGGGTAGGGGAGTCCAGTTCCTGGTGGATTGGGAGGGATACGGCCCGGAGGAACGCAGCTGGGTCCCCGCTAGGGACATTCTGGATCCCTCGCTCATTCGGGACTTCCGTGAGCGTCATCCCGACAAGCCTTTTGGTCCCGTCAGGAGCCGGTCCTGAGGGAGGGGGTACTGTCACGCCTGGCGGTGTACTGGACTTTCGCCACCAGAGGGCGCCTGGACTCTCCTAATTACGTTCATTGTTTTCACCTGGGTGTTTCTCTGTCTATAAATAGTTTCACTGCCTTGTCACTGGTTGCGGGATTATTGCGTTTAATACCATGTAAATACTGCCGAGTAAAACTTCTTTTGGATCTTCTACATTCTTGTTGTCGAGTGCTGTTTTCTGTTGCTCTGTTCCGGTCACTTTCGTGACAGTGGCAGCAATATTTAAAGCGACACCATTCAGCCGTTGATCGACCTGACCGACAAGGGATGCAGATCGTATAGCCTAGTTGTTTATTAAACATTTTCCATCTTATGTTATGCCCTATCTTGCTAATATGCTTATATGTTTTCAAATGTCCCATGTTAACAAACTTAAGAATCATAATATGTAACTATAGTAGCAGATTTGTATGCCTAACATAAATGCATAACTTGCATGCATTTGACGATTAGGCTTCATACAATCAAATTATGCGTGGCGATCAATATGAGTTGACAGGGGGATGAGGACGTGAGCAACCATTCTCAATGTGACATATTTCGTTTCACTTTTGTGACAGGTAGCCTATATTCCCTTTTTTAATTTAAATTCCAACCGTGGTAATAAAGTAGGCTAGTATATTTAGGCCTATCTGGCTGGCCCGTACGTTTATATAGGCTATAAAACAACACGGTGACAACGCTCCGGCGAAATAGTTAAAATGCGCTTTTTGTAGGCTACAATAATCTACGGGACATTGTAGTTTCTACACGAACGACCCACGAAAACCACCGTCGCATGATCACATAGCCAAGTGTAAGTGCAGTCGGATTCCTTTAGCAACGCGATTGTCTTTTCCTAAGTCCTTAAGAGTTATCTTTCATGTCTTTCCTTAACCCCGTGACGTTTTCCCTCAGGGTTAAGGAAAAGTACATAGTGAAAGTCATTAGGACGTACTTTATTGAATAATTCGGACACAGCCTATGGGTGTTAATCCTGGTGTCCTTGCTAAATTGTCCAACCCGGCCCCATGGCCAACTAATCCTTCCTTCAGCTCACAATTGGCTGGTTAACCCTTTGGAGCCGTATGATGCGGGGACGTGTTAATCAATCAATAAAATCATTCACTAAAAAACGATTTGCTCTATAGATGATTATTTTATTGTACAATTAAACATTTCTAGACTTACTTGGTCGATGTAATAATAATAATGATAATTTATTTGTAAAGCGCTTCACATTGTAAAAACAATCTCAAAGCTATAACATTTAGATAACATAATAAAATATATACAATATTGATAAATGCTTTAGCAGAGGAATTTAAAAAGTAAAATAACAAACTATTCAAATATAGTTAGCAGAAGGCTTTCTTCAATAGACAGGTTTTTAGGTGAGTTTAAAAAGTGAGTCTGTGGCATATGTATGTTTTCACAGATCTACAGAAGTCAAGAACATTCTTAAGAGTTTTTTGTGTTGGGAATTAATTAATTCTATTTAGTTTTTAGCGCTTTTATAGATACTCAAAGCGCTTTACACAATTTGGTCACAACACACAAACACAACACTCAGTCTGAGTGATACCACGGCAGCCAATTTGTGCCAGACTTGCTCACCCTACATATTACGTCAGACTTGCTCACACACATAGGACACACAGACCGGAGGAGGATGTGGCATGTTCTTTGATGGTGGGAGGAAACCGGAGTACCCAGGGGAAACCCACACAAACACAGGGAGAACATGCAAACTCCACACAGATAAGCCCTTGGCTGAGGTGGGGCTTGAACCCAGGACCTTCTTGCTGTTGTTGGCAACAATGTTAACCACTGAGCCACCGTGCTGCTCACTGTGCTGGCATGGATATCCATAATGTTGATCAATGTAATTTTCACTTCATGACGTCAATAGAGATTAATTTAGGTCAAGTGATTTTGTAGTTTCAAGCCATGACTTTGAAGTTATTGTGCAGAATAAAAAAATAAATCGCAAAATAATCCAGTAATGAGATCTGCTCTAGCCACAATCTTGAAGATTATGAAAAAATTAATTGATCCATTTAAGGACAAGCAAGTAGTTTCAAAATGCAATAATAATCAGATGCAAGTGAATAATTGCCAGTGATTTATTGAAAAGGAATATTTATTTCCCGCTAGTGTGTTGAAAGTAAATCTAGCCTAGTGAGCAAACCGGTCTGCCCCAGTGCACTTTATCCTGGCATATTTTATTACAAGGGTCTATGATATTGAGAAATAACCAAGGTAATCTGTTACTATTTTCAATAGAAGTTTACTAGTTTACCATTTAGTTTGAATCATCATATAGCCTACAATCACATTATGATTGGAAGCGGCTGCTAGGAGTTGTGGTCAGAAGGTCATTGGTGCCTGTCGTGGCGGTCACCTACGAACCCGCTGGTGGACACCAGCGGTGAAGGAGGCCTTCAAGCTGAAGATGGAGGCTTTTCAGGCTTGGTTGGCCCAGGGGTCTCCTGAAGCAGCAGATGGGCTGCGTCTTCTTTGGTCACAGAAGCAAAAACCCGGGTGTGGGAGATGTTCGGGGAGGCTATGGAGAAGGACTTTCGTTTGGCCTCAAGGATGTTCTGGCAAACCGTCAGACGGCATAGGAAGGGCTGCCAGGTGGGTGCTACACATTGGTGACCAAACTGTGTGTCCCCCGACCCCCACAGTGTAAAACGCTTTGCGTGTCTAAAAAAGCCCAATATCAAATGCAAACCATTTATTTTTAGTATTAATTATTACCTTCCTTGTTTAAAGGGCACTGCTACAAAAGAGACCAAGTTTCAGTAAGTCAACCTGTTAAAATAAATAAAATAAAAACATAAAACTACAGTACTTTAATAATATAATAATTTAATATCTTATTTGGAATGCCGTCCTTATACTGTATGAGTGACATCAGACAACTTTGATTATGATATATATTCAGAAAGTAAAATCTGTTCGTGTCCTTTCTTAATAATCCATAAACACACAGACACATGCACACAGACACGTACTGCATACACACACACATACAAAACAATGAGACATTATATTGACAGGCTCTCATTCATTTAAGCTAATTTAAAGTTTTTTTCAGTGTGCAAGATGTTGTGTGAGGCTTGTGTGGTAATGAGCAACATTTTTCATGTGAAATGATGGAGCAATTAGGAAAACAAAAGTGCAAGGTGTGACAATTTAAGTGAATGTGCTTTGTCAGTGTCTGCAAAAAACACCTCTGAGACAGTATATGCATAAACGCGAGCTAACAAAACAATTGTGGAGATTTAGTGCAGACAGTTTACCTTCTTATTTTGTCCCCAAAACGCAATCCCACTGGAATTCTTGATGAAAATTCCATGCAGGAAATGAAAAAGAAGCTGCTGAATAGCGATACTTTGGTGCATGTGCCTTTGTCCAGTGTGTGTATCTGAGTGCGTGAGTATGTGAATGTACTGTATTTGTGAGAGATTTCAACAAACATACCAATTTGTTTGAGAAAAGTTTATTGTTTTCATTGTAAAGCTGAATATTGCTAATTTATCGATGTTCTACTTAGTACTCGTTTTTTTCTAAATCTGACTCCTGTTTTCCCAGAATTGTCCATGTCTCTGAGAAGAATGAGAATATTATAATAAGAATATATTAAAGAATATTTATTTGGTATTGAACGGCACTAACACAGCTAAAGCTGGTGCCTGCAGTCTACTGCAGGGAGCTGACAGCTCTTGCCTTTTTGTACCAATGAGTTAAAGGTGCAGTGTAAGTTTAAATTTCTAGCAATATATTACATTTTTTATGTTTTTTACGTTTATTACATACCTCCTGGAGGATATCATTAAACCAAACGCTCAGAGAGAAGGTGCGCTATATATGAGCGCCCTGGGCCCTGTATTCAGCTTTTAAAAAATCTAGGGACGCCTGTCCAACCCTAACCAATCAGGGGAGTTTTTTGCAAGGAGTAAGGGCTACCTGCCTGTCATTCACCTCACGTGCACAATCCTAGGTAAAATACAGGTCTGCTTACTGCGTCACCCTCCAAACAAGCTTGTTGTTACAATTTGCGTCGCAGACAAAAGTGGCAGCGGTGTGAAATAGTTGCAAGGCGGCTGAATGTCCTCGCAAAAAACTTGGCTTGTCAAATCGCCAAGTGCAGTTTTAGAACGTTAGGAAGTATTGCGCCAGATTTGTCAAAAAGGCATTATTCTTTTACATTCATATGTTGGATATACTCGGCAACGTATAGTAGCTATGGTGCCAATCGCAGCTAAATAAAAACGATTGCTCATACTAACAGGGGAATACAATTATGAAATTGTTTTTGTTAACGTTAGCTAACTATGTTGTTACTATGGAAATGGTCATTTGTGTCTCTGCTCGTTGCTTTGGTGTGAACCACTCAGTTCTTGAGCGTTTACGATCAGACGTTCGGGATTCTTTTGTTTCTCACCTTTGAATCAGACATCGCTTTATGCATTGTTGGTGAGAACCGGAAATATGCACAACACAAGTCAGAGCGCGCACAAGCATGTGTGGGATGGGCATTTGAGAGGGATAGTAGGGACCAAAGACTCAGGAGGTTGGCTTTTTTGAGTGTTGTGATTCAAATTCTTGCAGTTTTTCCCAGAATTCTCTAGAACTACATGTACATACTGCACCTTTAAGTGACTATGGCCTCACTGAAATTAGACCTGTTTCCCTTCCTGATTCCAGCTACACACGGACCTGGATGTGGGAAGCAAAAACATCAAGTATGTCCTGGCTGGTGAAGGGGCGGGCACCATCTTTGCCATCAATGACATGACCGGTGACATCCACGCAATGAAGAGGCTGGACCGTGAGCAGAAGGCAGAGTACACTCTAACGGCACAGGTCGTCAACGCCGACACCAATGAGCCTATGGAGCCACCCTCTGAGTTTGTTATCAAAGTGCAAGATATTAACGACAATCCACCACAGTTCATTGAAGGGCCTTACCGAGCTTCTGTGCCTGAGATGTCTCAAGTGGGTGAGTCACTTCACTGTGAAAACCTCCCCCATATTAAGGAATTTAATATTTTTCAATTGAACGCATCTAACTTTTATTTACTGATTTACAATTAAAGGTATGTATAAGGAAGTGTGAACAATGTGTGGATAATTCCTACAGAGACGGATATGTTAGTCCTCAACTCAGGTATGGCAAGCTTCGAATTGCCACCCTTCAACCTGTCAGTTCATGGACTCTAATCTCAGTCTCACAAACCCGGGAACAATGTATCCCCAAAATCGCTGTTCAGAGAAGTCCTCTTGAAGTTTCAATATTCAATATAAAAGTTGTCTGCCGCCAGGCATGATCTCCCGCAAAACTGTGACGATTTGCTTTACGGCACAAGGAAGTGCATCACTAAATCAGGAAGAGGTGCCCACACTTTGAGTATGGTCTATCATGCTAGCAATATGTGTTGTGTCTTTTCAATTAGAAGAGATTACAACTCTAGATACAAAATACTGTCGAAAGTCAAAGTTTCAGAAGAGTAGGTTTTATTCGGCATAGAATAAGGCCGAGTGAGTCTGCAGATAAACTGAATTGTACATTCACAGTTCGTCTTTTTATACATTTCACATTCAAGTCAAGACATCCCCAAACTTTTGGTCACTCCCCAATATTCAAACTAACCACATTTATTCTCAAACCACCCCAGGACATCTCCTTTTACAACCGGCCCTTTCTTCTCTTTATTGGTCTGTTCACCCCCAGCATCTGTTGACCCCAAAATGCTCATCTTTACTCAGGGTAACAAACAATGAAGTATTTTAAGAGTCTGTTAATCATTAAGGATTTATTACAATGCCTGCTTTTACTGCTCAACTTCCTGTACTCCTTCTCTGTTCTGCCTCCATTTGGTGACCTTAAGTGTCCTGGGGGCCTGCATCTGCTCACCAGTGCTTCAGCCCCCTCCTATGTCTCCTCCAGTTATCTCTACTCTTTTTGTTACTTAAAACTAATAGTAAACTATGGTATGCTTACCTACTAACCTTTAATATTGATTACGCATACTTGACTACAAAAAAAGGTATCTACTTCTAACACAAAATGTTCGCCAAAGGGAGCTACTCTCTCACAGAAAACACTGCTCCTGAACTGCGTTTTCTTTTGTAACTTGTCTACATAATTAAGTCACACATTTGCATAATGCCCACCTAGCGGCTAGTTTGGCACGCCCTCAAACAGAGCCAGTCAGAGAAGAGGCCGGGCAGTTTGGATCGTGGTTTTGCCATGTCGAGAAAATAGATATTGAATAACATTGTGTGAGTACATTATTCGAAATAAGATGTATTAACGTGATACATGTGCATTAGGTCAACAACAGTAATTCATGTAAGATAAACATATATCGTGAAAGTGAGAATAACGTAATTTAATTGCGTGGGATTAATTAACAAAATGATTTTATTTGGTTAGATGAACTTAATATTTTTGCGTTGAACTAACATAATACAATTGTGTGGAACCTGTTGACGAAATAAATGTAATTAAAGTAAACAAGTAGTTTTTTTCAGTGATAGTGTGTTCAAATGCACGTGAGAGTTATAATGCCCAAGGTTTCACAGTGCTATTTGGCCGCACCCTCGATCCACTTTGCTTAAGTTCTACTGTCCTTGTGAATAATCAGAGAGATTTTAATATTTATATAATTAATGTCATAAATGTGCAAACAATTAGATCTTACAAAACAAAAATAAAACTAAGAACTTAAAAGAAATAAGAGCTCAACAACGCGTCAAGCCTAACCTAGTTCCTGTAGGACTACCACTTTTAAAGGCCAAATCCCAATTGCCTATTTTACACCCCTTGGCCCTAACCCTTAGCCCTAACCCTCCATTTTGCGCATTCACGTGTAAGGGTAGGGGTGTCCCAATTCTCTTGTGTTCGAGGGTTAGGGCTAAGACAAAGGGCCATTTGGCCCTCGAAACGAAGATTTTCCAGAGGCACACTTGAAACTGAGGGTTATGAGAATTCTCCCAGAAAGCGTTGCAAATCACCAGCAAGATGGTGGCATACTTAACTGGTAAAAAAAAGAAAACTACAAATGTAAGTATTTTCTTTGCTAATAAAGAGAAAAGATTACGATAACCCTCATATTATCTAAGTTTAATATTGTTTCAATTTATTATAGACCTTTTCTTTATAACAAGCATAACAAAAATATTGTGTTTGCTATTGTTTATAGCTAGTTAGCTAATGTTTCAAAATTGTTAGGCTGACTTGTGCATATATCCATGTCGTACGTCCCCACTTTGATGGCATATCGATATGAAATATGCCCGAAATTAACTTCAGTCTAGCAGCGAAGTTGGACGATAGGCTCCAGCACCCCCGTGACCCTGCATAGGATAAGCGGTATAGCTAATGGATAGCTAGCAGTGAAGTTGCTACGCTTGTTGCTGCTCTTCTAACGTCAGTGCAGACTGGCAGGGTAGGACCGATTGCTAGCCTACACAGTACAGCGCACTGCTTTTGTATCATGATGAAGTGGCCCGGTTATGAAGCAGTGTTTTTTATTTGATGACTTGTTTGATCGATTGGTAGCGTGAAACATATGTTTTGAACAAATCGTGAGCTTTCATGCTTTTCTATCTCCATCAATAAATGGCAAATGTCATTGTGATAATACCATTAATGCAATGGAAGGGAGGTAAAGATAGAAAACCCCCACCTGAAAACATGCTATTTTCTGTATGATTCACCTGTCCATGCAATAAAATTAACATACCTGTTATTATGATAATCTGGGCTTGTCACCCTTATAGTTTACAGTGATCGCAAGCAATAGCATTGGTTTGTTTTAAGTCTGATCAATCTGAACAAACAGCCTGGCATTTCTTTGATTATTGATTTTTTGACATGAGAATGGACACATCCTTCTTTTGCAGAAATAAAGTTAACATAGTTATAATATATTGTACGTAACACGTGGCCATATCACCCAGTCTGGCATGTAATTAATTCACGTTTTGTTTTCTTTCATGAGTTTGTATAGCTCACAATGAGTGCTGACACCAGAGCCCAATCCCTCTACTTTGGGCACATCTTCATGGCACCCTCTCCCATTTCTACACCAAGCCCCCAACCCCTACACCAGAAAAGAATAAGAGGAGAATAACAAATTTCATGGTGGATTTTCTAACACGGAAGTGCTAAAGAGCAGAAGCACCATGAGGATTAGTGAGGCGTAAACAGATCAATTCTAAGAGCAACAAATTGATAAAATGCTGAATGCTTAATTTCATGTTGGCTTGGCTGTGTTCTGTGCAGTTTTTTTACCCTTGCATCACACAAGCTCCTGTTTGTGTAATGGCTGATTTTTTACATTGTGATTGCACTACTCAGATGTCAGATTTTTTGTGAGCATGAATAACTGATTCTTACAAGTCCCCGGCTGGCGCCGCTGTATTGGAGTTTACCCCGGTGAATGAGAGGGTCGCTGCATTAATACTGCGAGTCGCTGGGGGGAAGGCTCTGACTGTTGTTTGTGCTTATGCACCAAATGGCAGTTCAGAGTATCCGGCCTTCTTGGAGTTGCTGGGCGGGGTCCTGGAAAAGGTACCATCTAGTGATACTATAGTTCTGCTGGGGGACTTCAACGCCCATGTGGGTGACGATGGAGAAACCTGGAGAGGGGTGATTGGGAGGAATGGCCTGCCCGATCTGAACCAGAGTGGTGCTTTGTTGTTGGACTTCTGTGCTAGGCATGGATTGTCCATCACGAACACCATGTTCGAGCATAGGGAGGTTCATAAGTGTACCTGGTGCCAGAGCACCCTAGGCCGCAGATCGATGATCGACTTTGTGGTTGTATCATCAGACCTGCGGCCGTTTGTCTTGGACACTCGGGTAAAGAGAGGAGCTGAGCTGTCAACTGATCAACACCTGGTGGTGAGTTGGATCAGATGGCGGGGAGGCTGCCGGACAGACCCGGTAGACCCAAACGTGTAGTAAGGGTGAATTGGGAACGTCTGGTTGAGGACCCTGTCCGGGAGGTCTTCAACTCCCACCTCCGGAAGGACTTCTCGTGCATCCCGGGGGAGGTTGGGAACATTGATTTCAAGTGGACCATGTTCTAAACCTCCATTGTGGAAGCGGCTGCTAGGAGTTGTGGTCAGAAGGTCGTCGGTGCCTGTCGTGGCGGCAACGAAAGAACCCGCTGGTGGACACCAGCGGTGAAGGAAGCCGTCAGACTGAAGAAGGAGCCCTTTCGGGCTTGGTTGGCCCAGGGGTCTCCTGAAGCAGCAGACGGGTACTGGGCGGCCCGAAAGGCTGCAGCTTCGGTAGTCAAAGAAGCAAAAAAAAAAGGAGGAGGTCGGGGAGGCTATGGAGCAGGACTTTCGGTTGGCCTCAAGGAAGTTCTGGCAAACCGTTAGACTGCTCAGAAAGGGAAAGCAGGGATTGGCCCAGGCTCTGTTGAGCAGGGGAGGAGAACTGCTGACCCGGACAGGGGATGTCGTCGGGCGGTGGAAGGAGCACTTTGAGGAACTTCTTAACCCCGCCAACACGTCCTCTGTGGAGGAGGCAGAGTTCGAAGACTCGGGGGGAGTCTCAGCAATATCCCTGGCAGAGGTCACTGAGGTAGTTGGGAAGCTCCTCAGTGGCAAGGCGCCGGGTGTGGATGAGATTCGCCCCGAGATGCTGAAGGCTCTGGACATTGTTGGGCTGTCTTGGCTGACATGCCTCTTCGGTGTTGCGTGGAGGTCGGGGACAGTACCATTGGAATGGCAGACCGGGGTGGTGGTTCCCGTTTTTGAAAAGGGGGACCGGAGGGTGTGCTCCAATTATCGGAGTATCACACTTCTCAGCCTACCTGGGAAAACTTATGCCAGGGTGTTGGAAAGAAGACTCCGACCGATTGTCGAACCTCGGATCCAGGAGGAGCAATGCGGATTCTGTCCTGGTCGTGGAACAGTGGACCAACTCTTTACCCTTGCGGGGCTGTTTGGGGGGGCATGGGAGTTTGCCCATCCAGTCTACATGTGTTTTGTGGACTTGGAGAAGGCCTATGACCGTGTCCACCGGGGCGTCCTGTGGGGGTACTGCGGGAGTATGGGGTGCCGGGGTCGTTGCTACGAGCCATTCGGTCCCTATATAACCGGAGTGAGAGCTGTGTCCGTATACTCGGCACAAAGTCAAATGCGTTTTTAGTGGGTGTTGGACTCTGCCAGGGCTGCCCCTTGTCACCGGTTCTGTTCGTGATTTTCATGGATAGAATCTCAAGGCGTAGCCGGGGGGAGGAGTGTGTCCAGTTTGGGGACCTCAGAATTGCTTCTCTGCTTTTTGCAGATCATGTGGTTCTGTTGGCTTCTTCAGACTGTGACCTTCAGCATGCACTGGAGCGGTTTGCAGCTGAGTGTGAAGCGGTCGGGATGAGAGTCAGCACCTCCAAGTCTGAGGCCATGGTTCTCTGCCGGAAAACGGTGGAGTGCTCTCTCCGGGTTGGGATTGAGATGCTGCCCCAAGCGAGGGAGTTCAAGTATCTCGGGTTCTTGTTCACGAGTGAGGGAAAAATGGAGCGTGAGATTGACAGGCGGATTGGTGCAGCATTAGCAGTAATGCGGGTGTTGTACCGGACCGTCGTGGTGAAGAAGGAGCTGAGCCGAAAGGCGAAACTCGCGAACTTGGTCTACGTTCCAACCCTCACCTATGGTCATGAGCTTTGGGTAGTGACCGAACGAATAAGACTGCGAGTACAAGCGGCTGAAATGTATGTCCACCATAGGGTGGCTGGGCTCAGCCTTAGGGATAGGGTTAAGAGCTCGGTCATCCGGAGGGAGCTCTGAGTAGAGCCGCTGCTCCTTCGCGTCGAAAGGAGCCAGATGAGGTGGTACGGGCATCTGATTAGGATGCCTCCTGGGCGCCTCCCGTTGGAGGTTTTCCGGTCACGCCCTACTGGTAGGAGACCCCGGGGTAGACCCAGAACACGCTGGCGAGATTATATATCTCGTCTGGCCTGGGAACGCCTCGGGATCCTCCAGGAGGATCTGGAAAGCGTTGCTGGGGATAGGGACGGCTGGAATACCCTGCTGAGCCTGCTGCCACTGCGACCTGGCCCCCGGATAAGCGGCGAAAAATGGATGGATGGATGGATGGATGGAATAACTGATTCTTATTTTAAGGATAACAATTGAAGCACCCTGCATGTGTCCATTAAAGAGCTCTTTGTAAAGTGTGATTAGACAGATTGGTGAGTCCAAACAGGGAAATCTACCATCACCCAGAAGGATGCAGCCTGTGGAGGGGTTCTGTTTTTTGCCCTGAAAAAAATACTGTTCTTCATGGTGCGTGTCTTTTCTAATTGTCTATTTGGTGGTGTAGATGGGGTTTGATCCTGTTCCTGGTTCTGGTTCTCTGAGTGACATACAACCAAAGGCTGTCTAGAAATGCAACAACAGTTACTGGCAGCGGGCGAACATGCTGGAGCTGAAACGATAGCAGCTGAGCCAAGGCTGGACTCGAATTGGTGGTGCATTTGTGGGTATTGCCTGCCGATGGCTACGGAGACAGATAGTGTATGCTGCAATGAGTAGGACCGCGCACTGTTTCTGCTGTCAAGTATGACACCCTCCAGCAAAGAAGATAGACGAACCTGTGTAAAGCCTCATTTACACTTCGATGTGAGCGCGTTAGCGAGCGTAAACATTCATTTGGCGCTTACGTTCACCGAGCAGTTTGCCTGCAAATTTCAGCGTAAATTTAACAAGCCCACTAGGTGGCAGTGTCGCATTCAGTAATCCAGAATGTACAGAAAACCGTAGAAAAACCTCAGACCGAAGGTTGCTCACTGCTTTTCATATTTTCTTACATCAAATCCAGTTTATCTATAGAGCACGTTTAAACTAGCAGAACTGACCAAAGTCCTGTAGGGAAACCAATCACCAAATCTCCCTCCCTCTTCTTTGGCTAAGATAAGAGCAGACCCAAACAGGCCCAGGTGAACATTCCAGAGGGGCAGCATGTTTCTCTCTCACAAAGAATTAGAAACCTTGACTTTATTCCAGCTGCACACAGCTGCAACTCTAAGGATTAATAAATTGGGATTAAGAAATTGTTGCCTAAAGAACTTTCAATGAAATTATTGGACATTGACAATGAGAAGAAATTGTAATATCAATGGGTTGTATTACTAATAATTATATATTGTGTATTTGTTTTTTTAAGTGAACTATCCTAGCTAACATAGTCATGTTTGGTATTGAAATGTTCACAATGACGTTTTGTAAACTTTGCAGACGTTACATATTCCTGGTATATAAGCTTAAATATAAACCTAACAACATTGTAAGGTAAACTAATATTTCACTGATAAGACTAATTCACATCTCTTCTCATTGGCATGCAGCCAACCGGATGACCCAGTCCACCTTCCCTACACCCCTTTCTGAACCCCATAAATAGCGTCCTCAAACAGGAAGCTATGCTTTCAAACATCCAAAACTTAACCTGGAGGCCACGGTTGTTACCGCGGATGATAAAATTGCACCCCCTCTTTCATTGACCATGCGTCCACCAGAAATCTTCAGAACAAAGGAATCAGGCCTTTGACCTCACTAATGGCCGGGAAACCCCTTTCCACACTCTCGACCTTAACTTCATCAATTCAGAGCAAAGGAACCTTTATACAAACCACGTTCGGGACTTCACAACTTCCAACGTTATTCGAAACGATTGAGAGCTTTTCACCAAATCTATGTGAGTCGGAGGACCTGCTGGATCACCAAGACGGAACCAGCGCGCCTTTGTTCTTACCTCAAGTGGTCAAATTCTACGTCAAAGAAAACCCACGTTTCAAACCTAAACCAACAAACCTTTTCACCTTTATTCAAACAACGAACAAAGTTTCGGAACTTTCAAACTTCACACAGTGAACTGAGTTTCAGAACTTTACCACCACGTTTCCACTTTGGTCCAGCTGCAAACACAGGCCTAGGACCAAATGTATTAATTGCCACAGCTCCGCCTATCTTCTCACAGTAACGTAAACTCATGCTTTTCGAACATTGAGCGTTAATGATAGTAGCCTATGCTGTGTTGTGTTTAGAGTAATCTGGTCAATATTTGAACTGTTATACTGTGTATGTTTAGATTCTAACCATATCATTAAATGCCTACTAACCACTTTAGTTCTATCAATGTTACATTTAGGCATTGTTTGTAGTACTGTAATTATCATGCTTTCTTTAGGTTAGTAAATAAATAGAATTGCTTTGCATTTAAACCTAGGTGTCTTTCATACAATAATTTATTCTCGTAACATAAGACTTCACTACTTCAGAATTGAGAATGAAAACGTTAACTATTACATTATTAAATTAATGATAAAGCTTAGGTTTCCCGCAGAGCCCTGCTTAGGCTAAATTCTGTGTGGTGGTGCTCCGTACATAGGTAATTACACTTCATCACCTTGATCAATTATAATATAAATTTATTAATTAATTGATCATTTATAAAAATGTATAAAGCGTAATTTACACACAAGAAGTAGTAAGCCAATCCCCCTACAGTGCTGTACAATACATTCAGATACAACTGTTTTCTGTATTGTTTCATAAACTGTAACATAGGCTATACATAGGCTATACCATGTACAAGCTAAGAGCATAGGAAACCACTAATATGATTTAAAGGCTATTTCATTGTGTCATTATTTTTGGACACAGCCAAAATATTACCGAATATCTACTTGTTTCCTCCCCTAATCAACCAATCAGCGATTGTTTGAAGCACTGAGAAAACGCGCTGTTAGGATTGATGCCTGGTTTACATTTCTGTGGAGGAGCACGTTAACGTCTCTGCGTAGCTTCGCAGAGAAGGGGTTTCTGGAAAAGCGTAGCTCACAGAGGCCCGCTGACGCGTTGACGGGGAGTCCTCCCAAATCTTAACGGCGCTTCGCGCGAAGTGTCTTTTCAGTGTCAAACAATCGCTGATTGGTGAGCGGGGTAGGAACCAAGTAGATATTCGGTAATATTTTGGCTGTATTAAAACGCAGATGACACAATGAACTGGAGCAGATTTTCAATAGCCTTCAAATCATGTTAATGGTTTTCTATGGACTTAGCTTGTACATATTATATGTTACAACTGTTTTCTGTATTGTTTGATAAACTGTATGTGAATATATTTTACAGCACTTTGGTCAGCTCTGCTTGTTTTAAACGTGTTCTATAATTAAACTTGATTTGATTTGAGAAAATATGAAAAGCAGTGAACAACCTTCGGTCTCTTTGTTTAATACTTTCGCGGGACATGAGTTTCCGTGTCTGTGCTTCTTCTATGGTTTTCTGTGCATTCCGGATTACTGAATGCAACACTGCGTTGACTCCCCATCAACACGTAGGTGGGCCTCGGTGAGCAGAGACATTTACACGCTACTTCGCAGAAGTATAAACCAGGTTTAGCTTAGCATGATAGCTTTACAGCGCATACAGACCGCGGAGTGCTGGAGAAGCGCAAAGAGCGGAGTGCTGTAGACAGAACAGTGGTTCTCAACCCAGGGGTTGCGACCCCCGCAGGGGTCGGCAGATAGTAGTGAGAAAAAAATATACATGTTTTTACGTTCTACTCGATTTTATTGAGTGTGTGACAGAGTATCTGTTAGCAGACAGTAGCCGGCTTTTCAAAAGCCGATAAAAAAAATAGCAAAGATGTCTTTCTTTTTTTGTGTTTCCAGTGTGCCTACTGGAAGGGGATTCTCTATTAAAACAGACTGCAGTCAGATCACGGCTTTTGGTAGGCAAAAATTATTTTGGCGCACTGATCCACAATTGCTTGTGGCTGATTAGTATAGTTATAGCTAACTACTAGCTATCACATGGAATGACTATGGAGAGATGGCTTATAAGTGTTAGCAGAGCTGCCAACTCTCACGCATTGAGAGTCACGCAAATGACCCTCTTCACATTTTCACTCCACACCGCATATTTCTCACGCATTCACATGTTTGCGAGTACCGAGACCTACTCGGCCAAGGGGGCATTTGACAGCTGAGTAAGCAGCTAGCTAATATAATATCTCATGTTGAACTTTTTTTTTTACATGTGTGGATTAATTCGGGGCTGTGCTATGTTCCTGTAACGAGCTAGCGGCTCCTCCTAAATTTGTCTCGATTCATGTATGCAAATATTTTTGTCCTATACATTGTCTTGGTAATGTTAGTTAGCTAGCACCAATGTGTAAGAATTTTGGAAATCAAGTTGTTTGATACGTTTTTCTTGACCCTATAAAATTAAAATGCTCTTTATAAAGTTTGCTACTAATAGCATAATATTTTATGATGGGAACACTAGCTTTTTAGGCAAGACACCCCTGTTGACTGATAATATTTTTTTTACATCAGTGATATAAATGTGCATCTAGGCTTTTATTCTTACTGTAGTTTGCTAATGTATTGTGCTTATAAAAAAATAATGTTTTATTGTTTTATTGTTTTCAATTTTGTCTTGCTGCATATTGTTTGTTTCTGGAATGAATGTTAAGCGGAGAGACTTAAGGAAAAAATAATCATATCCCCCTACCAGACTGTGTCGTCAGTAGAATACGAGATGCTTACCCATCTGCTAACTTCACTGGCTTTTGTGAGGTGCAAGACTAACACGAGGACTTGTAAATGTCTGTTACACAGCACTGTTATAGTTAAGTTCAAAACTCAGGAGCGCAGATTTCAACATTCATGAATAATCAATCTGCCACATCGCTTTGACACGCCCTGGTGCTGGGGAGGTGACAAGGAAAGGGCAGTGCAGCGAGCTATATGGGTAGTGTGGTTTACAGTGAATTAATAATTTCAATACCTGTAGTTGGAAAAACATGTTACAGTAATTTCACTTTCACTGATCCTAAGAGCCAAACTTGTTCAATATACTTACATAATTTAGCCTAAAGAACAACATATATCGTTTTGGGAAATGGGTGAAGTATCCCTTTCACATTCATTAGTTGAGTTATGTTGTGTTGTTGGCTAGAGATAGTAACGTTCCGCTGTTGTCATGGCTGCAGCCGGAGAAGTTCAACCTTACTGATACTAGCATGAGTCCGTGATTGACCAATTAGACTGACTCCCATTTTCTTCATCACAAATCACTGCAATGCAGAACAGCTTGTAAAATAGGGCAAATGTGCTGTCAGGGTGACTAGAGAAAATACACAAGGCACAGCACACACACACCATCCCTCTGAGTGATAAAACAATGCTAGACTAATAAATATTCCAAACCTTACATTAGGGTCCCTTTAAATGTTTGGGAATTAGATAATAGTTGAATTATTTGTATATGTGTTAAACTATTTTAGTTTTTTAAATAGTAAGTGTGGTGCATGGAAGAGCACAATTGGAGAATGGAATCAGTGAATGCATCATAAAGGTAGATAAACACTATTCTCCAAAATCTCTAAATGACTACATTTGTGGGGGCAAAATAACCTAACTCAATATGCAACACAACACTGATGTTTGCACAGGGATGAACCCTCAGTGCCTGCAGTTTAAAGCTTTACAAACCTACAATTTACACTATGTTAATATATTCACTCTCATTCCAGCCATGCATTTTAATTAGCCATGTCTGATCACGTCTTTCAAATGTAGGTCATTCAGCTTTGGCAAAGCCATTGCAATATAATGAACATCAGCGATTTACCGTCCGGGGGTACCCAATGGTGACCTTGCAGTTCTGGGACTTAGAGATGAGATGATTAGTATGTGGAAAGTTGGGGGAAGGGGGAGATCAATTACCTTTTTGACAATAAAAGAGCCCAAGCTTACTATTGGCTGGTATTTTAAGTATTTGCTAGTGGTGGACTTGTCAGTATGTTGTTTTATCAGATGTGTTTGGGATTACACAATGCATTTCCAGTAGCTATTCTTATACTACTACACGTGTCGGGCAAAAGCATGTGAGAAATGTAAAAAGCATGGTAAATCAGAATATGGCAGCAGGTGGTCCCCCCAGCTAATAGACACAAACGTAATAACACATTAGTGGCAATCAAAAGATAACATACGTATACAGACACAGTAATGAATGGGGGGTTACAGGACAGAACCTTATTTGTCTGTTTATCAATCCACGGATACGTTCGAATTTTGCATTTTGCTTAGGAAGGTTCCTAACTGAGTGAAATGACCCGGAAGTATTTTGAGTGGCAGCCATGAAAAGTGCAGTTCGAATTCTCTAAGTGCTAAGGAAAGATGCTTCAATGCTTCCCAACTTGTGTACTTTAGCATAGGATACACTGGACCATCCTCCACGAAAGGAAAGAAGCAAATGCCGCCCCACAATTCCTTGTGGCAGCAATATTTAAAGCGATACACCATTCAGCCGTCGATCGACATGACCGATAAGCGATGCAGCTCATATAGCCTATGATTGTGCACTCGTTTGACCCAAGTACGGTTCCAATTGTAAGACCGCAACTTACTAAAAGTGCTTAAAATGCCTGTACATGTTTTTGATCTGGCTATTTTATCGACGATGCGTATTTTTCCCGTACTTTTTTTTTTTTTTTAAACAATGAATCACACGTATAGAAAGAATCCATACAACCAACAGAAATTACATACAAATTGTTATTTCTGTAATACAACCTAAACAATATAAGAGGGGGAATTTTAATTGAAAACATAGAGCACAGACAAATTGTTTTTACAGCTTTCTTATTTTTTTTGTTAAAATTGTTTTAATGTACATTTTCAAATACTACAAACATGGGTTTAGAATGGCTACATTTCGACTTGTGGATGTGATATTTGGCTAATATAATTATCAAGTTAATTATTTATAATTCTTTAGTTTTCTTTTTAACAATGGCCCTCATTCACCAATTTTTTTCTTATTTGATCTTAAGACATTTCCTAAGAGAAGTCTACGTTGGATTCACATGTTCGTAAACCGCAGAATTGTTCTTCCACATATGTTCTTATATTGATGAATCCCATTACTTCATAAAAAAGCTTGTGACAGTCCTTGCTAATTAGCATAGGTGAACGCCCTGCCAATCCCCATAAAAGGGCATGCCCTACTGGAAAAGATCTGTAAAAATCATATATGTTAAATCTATAAAAATCCTATATGTTGACTGTATAGTTTTGTATGGATGAAACATGTTGATAACATATATGAATTCATATGTGAATTCATGCATGATTATGGCCCCTTTTGTATACAATGAAACAATAAGAATTTCATATAATATCTGCAAGTCCAAACACAATAAACATATGAGGTTCTTATATGTTCCACAGCATGATTTGTGTAAGAAACAAATAATTCTCACAAAACTTTGACCCCATTAAAGTATGTCAACATATATAAAATGAATATGAAAACAACATAACATATGTATGACTTTTAGGCATTTTAAACATATATGGTTTCTTATGTGTTCATATAGGTCCCACTGCATGATTTGAGTAAGAAACATATATTAATTCTCACAAATGTTTCACCCCATTTATGTCTACACATATAGAAAATTAAAATGAAAACAACATAATATATGTATGACTCACATTTTAAACACATATGGTTTTTATGTGTTCTTATATGTCCCACTCAATGAATTGTGTGAGAAACAATTATATTCTCACAATCTATTTGTGTCAACATGTACAAAATGTATATGAAAACATTATAATATATGTATGATTCGCATTATAATCATACATGGTTTGTATCTGTTCTTATTAGTCCCACTGCATGATTTCTGTAAAAAACATATTAGTTCTCATAAATTATTCACCCCAATTTATGTATGTCAACATATACAAAATGTACATGAAAACGATATAAATCTATATAATTTGCATTTCAAACATATATGGTTTTTATATGCCTCTATCTATGAAAAGTGTAAGGAACATATGTTTATTAAATTAGTACACCATTTTTATATAGTAACATATGAGAAAAGAATGCGAAATCCCAACATTTGTATATTTAAATAATAATCCAGGAAATGCAAAAACGCGAAGTGCAGTGCGCCTGACCAAAACATGCTCTGATAAACAGGCAGACGTCATTCTATGTTCAAGACAACATGAATTCTGCAAAAAAACTAAAAAGAAGTCCTTCTGAGGACCAATTTTGAGAATTAACTGGGTTTTAATTGTCCAAAAGCAACAGGGTTCCCTCAGTTTCCTTGTCTTCATGTTTCTTGTTCTCAACCCGTGTCTTGCTCCGGAGCTCATCAAGATTGGCATTGATCGCTGCTCCTAATTATGAGGGCGTAGCCTGGGGCCATTGTTTCAGTGTGGCTCCTATAAATAAATAAATAGATAATTAATATTAGTCACTAACAGTGACACATTTTTTCATGAAACGGGTGAACGTTTCCTTAACATTTATCCCCATATCCTTTACATTTTTATTCATGTTAGCCCCACACATCACAAACAAACACACATACACATACTATAAATCAACATCAACTTTTTAGGGGCACGGACACATTGGGACACATTGGACACTGATGTCTGGTGGTATTTGACTAGAACGCGTGCACCCCTATATTTCCCATTTGGTAACGCACAAGAATGCATGCATTGTAAACAGTGTTGCCAAGTCTGCTTATAAGAAGCGACTTTGGGCTTGATTTTTTGGAAAGTCGCTTACAAATATTGGTAGTTCCGGGTTGCGGTTTTTTGGGCTTGTTTCTAAAATGTAAATGCTTATTTGGGCTTGCTCCCTATATGTCTAACGTTAAATAAAGTTTCACTGAGCGCCATCAAAGCAGATGCTATGTTTTACCCGAGGTATGTTTCATAGCAATTTACGCTGCATCTCTAAACTGCTCCGAGCAGTTTTACGTTCGTGGTTAACTCCATGTCAAGCACTCTATGCGGTAATCGGGAAAATTGCGCTGCATAAAGGGTTGCAAAACTTCTGGAGTGGACACAAATATGTTTTTTTCGGCAGTCGTTTAGTTCATAAAAAATTAACACTTCATTTTACATTATAGGCTATAGGCCTAGTCCAAGTGTTAATATATAGGCTATAAAGATATTGCCAATTCAAAGTTATCTTCCAAAAAGTGTATCGTTTAAAATAGGACACATTGGTTAAAAAAATTTTTTTCTTTACTCTCGGCAATGCGCTGCCAAGATTTAGCCGTTAACATTTATTTCCATGGAGTTAACACCAACTTAACTAACACACATCTTAATCACCGTTGTAGTACCGCTTAACCCCCATTTGGATAATCAGAGTTTGTCAACTCCGAGTTTCCTTCCTTGTTAACCCCGAGTTAGATCGGAGTAGTTAACCTATCTTTGTAGTAGGCCCCGGGTGACAGTGCTGTCGTACATCCACCATAATATAATGGCAAAGGTATGGGTTGTAACAATACTGCAGCACCCAACATTGAAATCCAGATCAGTGTAACAATGTATTAGTGTTGGAATGTTGTTAAAATTAAATACTGTCAATAGACTGTCAAATGGACAACGAAAAAGGAATTCTGGTAAACAGGGCGGAAATTAAGGGCATCCTTAGGGAGGTTAAAAATGTTACAGACAAAAACTGATTCTGGGATGGTCCCATAGTGGTAGTTCAAAAATGACAGAATTCATAAACCACATTATCGTATTTGTGATGGTTCTTCTTACTTTGGGATTGTACTGGAATGTTTTAAAAATGAATAAATATTGTAAGCCCTGACGGGCAAATGAAATACAAAAATGTACAACAATCTGTAGGAAAGTGTAACAAACAATAAAACCCCCATAAATAATTGATGACACACATTGAAGTCTTTCGTAATATGGGTGATTCATGTCTTTCTATATGCAAAACGTCTGTTGAGATCGATACTTTATTCATCCCCCGGGAGGGAAATTACAGAAATCATAAAATAGGCTATGAAATAAAATGTATAGGACTGACATATACAATATTTACTAGAATTCAGTAGTTTTTAAGCATTGTAGCCATTGTAGAATTGGCTACTGTGACTGTGAACACACAAAGTATAAATCAACTTTCAAAAGTGTTTGAATTCTGTATGTCGATTTAGTGCCACACTGATACATCATTTAACATATACAATTTGAATAAGATCTCAGTGTAATATTTTTATATGCAGAGCCTTATATGTTTAAGAACTACTGAATTCTAGTAAGAATTGTATATGTTAGTTTTATACCATATATTCATTTGATATGTTTTGTATATAGAATATATGTATCCTGTATGATTTTTACAGATCTTTTCCAGTAGGGTGAGACTGCAGGGCCGTGTGCAAATGAGCTGTCATATTTAGTAGCATCAGTAGGCTAGTGAATATAAAATAACACTAAAAAAGATAAATGGGATGATATTACTCGTTCATGGAATGCTTTATCCGGAGAAGGGCACACAACTGCACCACAAAAGCTGTGCAGTTTGCTGCGCTGCTTGCACGTACAATGTACACGACAAGATGTTATGGTGAAGGTCCTAGGCTGTGTTTGATTGTATCAAAGCACCATCCTTACTAGCCTATTTGTATCTTGGAAAATAATTGTTAGCTGACAGAAATGTATTAATACAAAGCCATTAAGTATGTTTTCCTGTTGCCTCACTGTCTGCTATCCAGCTTGTGTCCGCTTTCCTTTATTCACGAAAGTTTAGTTGCAGAAGGAAGACTCGAGTTGGGGTCAGAAATTTAGCTTACAAATTTGGTCCGTGCTATAGATTTGGCCCACAAGTTGGCCGGGCCGTCTGGGTTGGGCTTAAATGTCTTTGTCATGTTGAGAACATCGCACCAGCGATGATGTAAACTATTAAAAGATTGTAGTTTAAATCCAATAATATTTTATCAAATCAAATCAAATCAAATTGATTTATAAAGCACATTTAAAAACAGCAGTTGACCAAAGTGCTGTACAGCAGAGTTAGCAAGAACCATAAAACACAATAAAGACACAAATACAAAACACAAAACAACTCTCATACTGAATTAAAAGCCAAGGAATAAAAATATGTTTTTTGACCAGATTTAAAAACAGGCAATGTAGGGGCTAGCCTGACATGCAGAGGCAACTCTCGATCTCCCCTGTGCTTCAACCTTGATCTGGGCACAACCAAAAGAAGCTTGTCAGCGGACCTGAGTTACCTTGATGGAAGGTGTGGTTGTAGAAGGTCAGAGCGATAGCTTGGAGCTAGCCCATTTAATGATTTATAAGCAAATAATAAAATCTTAAAATCAATCCTAAAACGTACAGGAAGCCAGTGAAGGGAGGCCAGTACGGGAGAAAGGTGCTCGCGTTTGCGTGTTCCTGTTAAAAGACGAGCTGCAGCATTCTGGAACAACTGTAAGCGTGACAGGGAGGCCTGGCTAACACCAACATGAAGCACATTACAGTAGTCAAGTCGGGACGAAATAAAAGCATGTATAACCCTCTCAAAATTATAAAACGATGAAAAGGGCTTGACCTTAGAAAAGAGCCTCAGGTGGAAAAAGCTAGATTTGATAACTGAGTTGATCTGTTTGTCCAATTTAAAATCACTGTCAATTATCACACCAAAGTTTTTTACAGTGGGTTTAACATATGGTTCCAGGGAACACAAGTCCATATGAGGGGCATCGCAGGCACCACTGGGTCCAACTATCAAGACTTCGGCATTATTCACATTGAAGCTTAAAAAGTTCAAGGCCATCCAGGCTTTGATGTCCTTGAGACAGCCCAACAATGATTTTAAAGAATTAGAATCTTTCCGTTTCAAAGGCAGGTAAATTTGAGTGTCGTCTGCATAACAGTGGAATGTGATGTCGTGTTTTCTAAGGATGGACCCTAAGGGGAGCAGGTAGAGAGAAAACAGAATCGGCCCGTGAATAGAACCCTGAGGAACTCCACAGGGTAGAGGCTCTGAGGAGGACACAGTCACCAAGGCTGACAGAAAAACTTCTGTCAGACAAGTAAGACCTGAACCTTCTGAAGAATAATCTGAAGTTATTTTATAACTGTAGAATTTAAGGAAACGTAAGAACAAATTATTTAGAAAGACCATTCCGCTCTCAAATGTGCTTAAGTATGCTCTTGAGTGTGCGCAGATTTTTTTCTTACACAAGACCAAATTCCAAATAAGAAAACATTGTTAAATGTCAGAGTCTTTGTGAAAACCTGCCTAAGTATCCCAACAAAGAGCAAAATCTGAGTCAATATAATCAACTATAGGCCTATACTTTGATATATCTTTACAAAATTTGTTAGAATAGGGGCAATGCCAGAACAGGTGCAGCATCTTTTCTGGGTACATCTCACAAAATGAACAATTAACACAAAGGTCTTTCTTAAACATAAAAAGAGAATGTCTGGCAAGATAATATCTATGAATAATTTTAAAAGAAACTTCCCTAACTTTGTTCAACCTGTTTAGGTAAAAATGTTTCTTGCAAACATAAGATGTCACATTCACGCAACAGGTTGTCGACAGCCATGCGACGAAACTTGTCACCTGCACTGTTGCCAACGCGCAGATATATACTAGATTATATATCAAGTAGGCAGTTTGTGAGTGAGGGGGTAGGGAGGTATGTGTTGGGCTTGGTATGTATGTAGAGCTGGGTGTCATCCTCATAGCAGTGGAAATTGGGTCCATGTTTTTGAATTATTTGTCCCAAGGGAAGCATGTAGATGTTGAGCAGGATAGGCCCCAGGACCGCTCCCTGCGGTACAACCTGGCAGACTGGTGCGCAGGAGGACTGGGCCTTTCCTAGAGCCACCCGATGGTACCTGCCAGATAGATACGACCTGAACCATGCATGAGCAGCACCAGTGATGCCCAGGAGCCTATCCAGGCGGTCAAGGAGGATTGTGTGACAGACGGTATCAAAGGTTGCTGAGAGGTCTAGAAGGATCAGCAGAGTTAGGTTGCCGGAGTCTGCTGCCAGGAAAAGATCATTGATGACCTTGACCAAAGCCGTTTCTGTGCTGTGTTTTGCCCGGAACCCAGATTGCATAGGTTCGTACAACTCATGATGAGACATATGGGACTGTAGTTGAGCAGCTACAGTCCGCTCCAGGATTTTGCTAATGAATGGAAGGTTGGAAATAGGCTGATAATTATTGAGGGACTCTGGGTCCAAACCTTGCTTTTTGAAGATAGGGGTGACCACAGCCATCTTCAGCTCTGGAGGGACAGAGCCAGTCGTGATGGAGGTGTTTACAATGTCTACAATGAGGGGGCACAGAGTGGGCAGACAGGACTTGACTTGGGAGGTGGGCATAGGGTCAAGTGTGCAGGTAGATGATTTTGATTGAGAGACCAGAGCAGAGATAAACACAGCATTAACAGGTTTGAAAGCATTGAGGTTGCATTTTACAGGCAAGGGCATTTCAGTGGCTACAGCTTCAACTTTTGATCGGAAAAAATTCAGGAACCTGTTGCAGACGTCTGTAGACCCCAAGAGGGAGGAGTTATCCAGTGGACACAGCAATCGATTGATAGTGTTGAAAAGCTTTCCAGGATTAGTTTTGCCCTTGTCGATGAGATCAGAGTAATATTTATTTTTGGCCTGATAGAGTGCATCCTTATATGTTTTGACATGATCTTTATAGATTTCAACATGAACATTGAGACTAGTTTTTTTTTTTAAAGTCTATCAAGCTGACGACCTTTAGCCATCATTGAACGTGAAGTGAAATGTGACGCTGCGTCTATCTAGCACGTCTACTTGATATACTAAGTAATTGTTTGCACTCAGAAATTGTTTGTAGTTGCTTTGCGATGGTTCTGTTTTATATCCTGAAGTTTAATAAAGCACTTGCTTAGCTCTTATCTAGGTGATTAGGTCAGGGATGCACTTATTTTATCTACCTGACTTGTGGTTTAACCTTATCTTTTTGTAGGCACTATTTTTTGTAAGTCGCTTTGGATAAAAGCGTCTGCTAAATTAATGTAATGTAATGTAATCATAGACATAGCCTAGATCATAAGATTGAGGTGTTTTTGCCTTTACGTGTGTGTCGTTTGTGTCTGATCAGTGTTGCACCTTGCACCTTGCACCTTGTTCCTGTTTGCCTTGGTGAGAGCACGCTGGCGTCGTGCTTGACTGTTGCTTCTCCCTTGCTACCTGTGTTTTTGTGCTCATGTTTTTGTCAGTTCCCGTCCTTGTTTTTGTTTTTGTCAGTTCGCTATTTTCTCCCTGACTTGTCGGCACTTTCTTTTTTTCTGATTCAACAAGCACTACGGACTATCATCATCACCTTCACCCGAACCTTCCTACCTTCAGGACCTGCCGTTTCCCCGTTGATTCTCCTATAGCTCCGGCCTGGCGTAGACAACTCTGTGCACCCCCTCCGTGTTTTCTGACTGGTTGTATGGTATCCCTCTGTTTCACTCCCCCCGGCTCCAGCTGGGAAGTTAGCCTCAACTGGTTTACTGGGCTGTGAGCCCCTGGTCGTAATCGCACTGAATAAGTAATCACTTTCTCAGTGTTTGATTTTCTGGGTCGGAAAGGGCTGTGCAGTAGGTGGTTTCTTGCCTGCCCTAGTTCACGGTTTGCGGGTAGCGCCAGTGTTTTCTACTGGGTGTCACGTGTTGGTCCGTCGATAGCACTTTGCTCTTCCTGTTGGCATTTCCACCTCCACTACTACTTCTCATCCGGCTCCAGTTATTAACTCTACTCAACCACCAGACTATAAAATACTCTTCATTTGAACTGTGTTGTCTATCATATACTGGTCGTCTCCCCCTGGATGCATATATATATATCACTACGCTCATCTGGCATTCTCTGTCACACCCCTATCTTCACCGCGGCTCCAAATGTAACTGGACTGAGCACTAGTCCATTGGCTGCAGCATCCCGTCATTGTGGAATACTTTTCGCCCCTTTGTTCTTACGCATTACCACCGCCCTATTAATTACGGCTGCCTGCGGACATTTCCTTTTACTGACTTGTCTAAGACTGCATCTTCAAAAAGTAGCTTTGCCCTGTTAAACACACGGTCTCTTAGCAATAAAGCCCTACCCCTCTGTCAATTCATATTGGACAATCACCTGGACTTTCTTGTTTTATGCCAAACCTGGCAACAGCCTGGGGATTTTTTTATCCTTAACCAGGTTGCTCCCCCTAAGTATCAATACATTTGTAAACCTTGTCCATCTGGTCGAGGGGGTGGTCGTGCTGTCATTTGCAATACTAATATTACTGTTACTCCCATTAGCCTGATCTCTGTCATCATTTGCATATACTGCATTTAAGGCCTGTTACTCAACTGTCATAATTGTTCTTTATCTTCTACCCAAACCTAATGTCTCATTTCTATCTGAATTTTCTGACTTGCTCACTGTTGTTTTATCTCTCTCCCCAAATTTACTAGAGCTCAGAGACTTCAGTATTCACATGGATATAGCAAATTTAAAACAGCCCTCTGATTTATCTGGTGTACTAGACTGTTTCAATATTACCCAGCATGTCACATTCCCAACCCATACCAAAGGTCATGTCCTTGACTTGGCCTGCGCTACTGGTGTAACTATTTCTCAGGTTTTCCCCTTCCCCTTTCCCTTGTGTGACCATAGTATTATCCAGTTCACCCTTCACTCTAAGTCTACAAGAACTCTCCACACAAGATCAATCTCCTTCCGTAATATCAAAGCAAATGAAACAAACCATGAAACAGGCTGGCCGCCACCTTGAGTGACTCAAAGACAGGACTCACGGTCCACTATCAATCTCTTCATCATCACGTGTTCCTACAGAGATGTTCACTCACTGCATTGCACTTCATCTTACTTCTCTGCCATCATTAATGCTCCAAATTCCAACGCTCGGAGCCTCTTTTCCATTGTGAGCAAACTCATTCAACCCAGCAAGGACACCATGTCTACTTCCTCCACCCAGCTCACCAATTCCTTCCTTCAGTGTTTTAATGATAACATTTTTAACATTTGCTCTTCCTTGAACTCCAAACCTCCCTCTGGCGTAGCTGCAGTGTCCCCTGGTGTGGGTGACGTTCTACTGCCTACCTCTGATAATAATTTCTCCTCATTTACCCTAGTTGACTCTGCACATGTCTCAAAAGTGATTATGGCATCTAAACCTACTACCTGTCTTCTTGACCCTCTTCCAACTGTCCTCTGCATATCCTGTTTGCCTACTTTTCTTCCTTACCTTACTAACTTTTTCAATCCATCCCTCTCCCAAGGAGTTTTTCCATCAGTCTTTAAAACTGCTTCTGTCACTCCAATCCTAAAAAAATCTGGCCTAGACACAAGTATTCTTGAAAACTACCGCCCTATATCTAACTTACCCGTTTTTGCAAAAACCTTTGAACGCATTATTGCATCTCAGTTACAACAATTATTTTCTGCAAATAATTAGTTTGAGCCACTTCAGTCTGGTTTTCGCACACTCCACAGCACAGAAACTGCACTCATTAAGGTTACCAATGATCTCCTTACCTCCACTGATGCTGGCGCCCTCAACATCTTCATCCTGTTAGATCTTAGTGCAGCCTTTGACACAGTGTGTCATACTACTTATTTCTAGGCTGCAAATGTTGTGTGTTGAGGGCACTGCACTCTCTCTTCTTCAGTCATATCTCACAAACAGACATCAATTCATCTCACTTAACGGATTCACTTCTGATACATCCCTAGTCACACGGGGTGTTCCCCAGGGCTCCGTCCTGGGACCTCTCCTGTTCATAATCTATATCCTTCCTCTTGGTCAAATAATCAGACAATTCAACTTCCACTGCTATGCCGATGACACAGATCTACATCAGCACAACTTCACTCGATAACCCTCCACTTGCCTGTATTGAAAACTGCTTATTTACAATCAACCACTGGATGCAAGAAAACTACCTCAAACTGAACAGTAATAAAACGGAACTCCTCTTAATTGGCACCAAACACAACCTAACTAAAGTTGGCAATATCTCGACCTCCATTGATGGTCACAAGGCTCCAGTATACGCTTTGTCAAGGAGGGAGTTCCGGGAAAGAAGAGTTATAGAGAAAAACAAAGCTCAGGGCAGCTGAGGAGAGCATGTGATTGGAAAATGCTTGCTGATGTCGGCCAACAACTGAGAGTCCCATCGGAAATTGCAACAAATAACTTAAGACTAGACTTATTACTCTGGTCCAACACACAGCAAATTGTTTATTTTATAGAGCTAACAGGCCCGTGGGAAGAAACAATAGACGAGGCTTACGAAAGAAATAAACTCCGCTATAGCGAATTAGCAGCAGAGGCAGAACAGCGAGGTTGGAGAACAAAGGTGTGCCCTGTGGAAGTTGGATGCCGTGGATTTGTGGCAATATCAACAACCAAACTACTTAAGGAGTTAGGGATCTGTGGCAAAGATTTGCGCCAGATCATAAAAGCTATATCAGATATAGCAGAAAGATGTAGCCAGTGGCTGTGGCTGAAAAGGAAGAATCCTATATGGGCACAAAAGTAAAGAACATCATGCTGAACAACCAAGAAGTGGTTTAATCTCAGGACAAAGGTATAAAAGGTAAGTCTTTCCTGCAGAGCGTCATTTATCAAGCCTGCAGGAACAGATTAGGGAAAGATTATCTTCTTTTCAGGTGGTAAGTATCCCTGCAGAGTTGGCAGAAAGTATCTGCCGGCATAGGGAATCGGGATAGGTATAGGGATATCTGCAGAGTGTCATATATTAAGCCTGCAGTAACAGAGTAGGGAAAGATTATATTCTTTTCAAGTGGTAAGTATCCCTGCAGAGTTGGCATTGAAAGCCTGCAGGAATAGGAATTAGGGATAGGTATAGGGGTATCTCTCAGTTTAAGAAACAAGGTCTTATTTATTTATTTATTTATTTATTTAAATATCTGGCCGTGCGGAGAGCGGATATAGACGAGGGTGGCTTTGAGACGTCATTGCTCACCGTTAAGCCTTCAGGAGGTGTCGTGGGGTCAAATTAACGAAACATCTGGGATGGAGGGTGCCCACTTGAAAACCCCAATGACATATCTGCTCTCAACCCAAGTCCATTCTAAAATATTGTCTTTTGAAGTGCTCATCTTGGAATATGGCATAATGGATATTATAACATCCTATCCTGTGTATATTGAAATGTCAAGCGAAAACAAAATAGTTTGCTTTCGCAGAGGGTAGGCGAACAAAAATCAGCAAAGCAACGTCGCTTTAGATGTTCGTTCGCCTGGAACTGCGCACCCTATTTTTTCTAGATCTGCGAACACGGCAAAAGTGAACACCGGCAAACAGCCTATAGTGATTGGTTCAAATATATTGTGGGAGGTAGGCTAGCTATGACGAGATATTTGGATAGCTGCGTGTGGTTTCCGGGTACAGCATTTACACTTTTCGTTTTGGTCACAGAAGCACTCGTTTCGATAAGTTTGGAATTTTGCCTGAACTATGAATACTTTTGAGATCAGCTTGGCTGAGGAAGTTCGAAAATATGATCACATTTACAACTCGTGCAAGCGTGATCACAAGGACAGCCAAATGTTGGCCAAATGCTAAAAAAGAATTAAGGGTCGCAGTGGAGCTGGCACATCATCGTCTCCACCAATATTTGAATTGCTGTCTTGGATGGATCCATTCATACAACACAGAGAGACTGACTCGAACATGACGACCACCATTCCAACTTTGTCAGTAAGCAAAATAGCGTGCAAGTAGTACTAGCTAAAATGTCACTATCTATGGAATTCTATAAAACACAGCCTAACTACATTTGTATGTGTATTCTTTTAGGCAGTTTATTCAAGAGTCGCTTTATAGCATAAATAATAACTATTACTTGTGTAAATGTACACACTACAGGTAATTTTGTAGAACATGAAATTTTTGACCTCAATTTTCTTTGTTCTAGGTCTCCGGTTAGATTTCGTGGCTAGACTGAATTTTACAAATGTCTTTGTCCTATAAAACAACCTATCCATGTGTGAATATAGGCATATCACAATCCTTTAATCACCAGACACTCCTCTTGAATAAAGTATTACAAAATGAATGCACAACTGTCTGTTTATGTAGTATTTGGGTATGGTCAAATTGGAAGGTTAACTTCAGCTCAATGGCATGATCATAAGTGTAGTGATGGTCGAGAATCATCCATCCATCCATCCATTAGCTTTACCACTTATCCTGTATAGGGTTGCGGGGGGGCTGGAGCCTATCCCAGCGGACACAGGGCGAGAGGCGGGGTACACCCTGGACAGGTTGCCAGTCATTTCAACAACTAATCTATGGTTTCTATATTTATGTCTTGAACAAGGCTTCTGAGACAGACTCGTCTCCAGGCCGCAGTGGGTCTGGTTCTGGATCTTCCACACCAAGCACCAGTGGTGTCCTGACATTCCCTGCAACAGTGCTGCCCCAGTCAAACATGCACGATGTGGACTCCATCGAGGGCGACGTGGAAGTCTATATTGTGTCCAAGACAGAACTATCATGCTATCGCTATCATGCTCTTCTCCCGCACCGCCCAGAAAGTGAGCAAAACGGCGAATGGACAGTACAGAATTATCTGCTATGTGCTCTCCTGGAAAGAAGAGATAGGATATGGGAGGAGAGATTCAAGAGGATGGGACAAGATCAAGCCACACAAGATGTTCATGCTACTTACGTGCAGCACATAGCAGATTTTATGCGTGGACTTTCATCTCTTGAACTGTGTCGGTTCAAGTTTTCGGTACAGAAGCTAATGAACGAAGTTGAGATGGCACGCTTTGAAGACGGCTCCTAAATTGTTCATCTATATTCCTTTTGTGTATTTGTACGTTTACTTCCACAAGTCCTTATTTTCATTGTTTTTGACGAACTTGCATTTTTACTTATTTTGTTATTCACTTATTTGCACATCTACTTATGTTGTTATCCTCTTTGCACATTTACTTATTTTGTTATCCTTTTTGCACATTTACTTATTTTGATTGTTCACAAAATTGTTAAAATACTGCTGATTTGTCTGGTTTTGCTCATTTTAATAATTATGTATGGGAAATATGCCTGTGTTAAAACAAGTCCTTATGGCATTTGCTTATTCATTAATATTTGTACATAGCTGTGTCTTTTGAGATCTTGATTGTATTACTTTGAATGTGAGCACTTACTTTAATGAAACAGAATTGTTTTTAAAGTGTAAAATTTAAGATGTTGACATCCACTCTAGTGGACAATATTTGTTCAAAACGTACAACATTGCCCTAATATTTGGAACAGGACAAGTGGAATCAATGCATGTTTATTTGAATTGTACCACAAAGTAAGATCAAATAAAATCTGTAAGTCTGGTAACGTTCAAACTAATTTATTTTGCGTTTTTGTCCATAAAACAATTTAAGCAAACTTGAAATGGAATACAAAGGAGAAGTTACAAAGTTCCGGTTCTGTTTGTAATTTTCATGGATAGAATCTCACGGCGTAGCCGGGGGGAGGAGTGTGTCCGGTTTGGAGACCTCAGAATTGCTTCTCTGCTCTTTGTCGATGATGTGGTTATGTTGGCTTCTTCAGACTGCGACCTACAGCATGCACTGGGGTTGGGAGTGAGTTGCTGCCCCAAGCGAGGGAGTTCAAGGATCTCGGGATCTTGTTCACGAGTGAGGGAAAAATGGAGCGTGAGATTGACAGGCGGGTTTGTGCAGCATCAGCAATAATGCGGGCATTGTACCGGACCGTCGTGGTGAAGAAGGAGCTGAGCCGAAAGGCGAAGCTCGCGATTTACCAGTCGGTCTACGTTCCAACACTCACCTATGGTCATGAGCTTTGGTTAGTGACCGAAAGAATGAGGTCGCGAGTACAAGCGGCTGAAATGAGTTTCCTCGGTAGGGTGGCTGGGCTCAGCCTTAGGGATAGGGCAAAGAGCTGGGTCATCCAGAGGGAGCTCTGAGTAGAGCCGCTGCTCTTTCGCGTCTAAAGGAGCCAGATGAGGTGGTTCGGGCATCTGATTAGGATGCCTCCTAGGTGCCTTCCGTTGGAGGTTTTCCGGGCACGCCCTACTGGTAGGAGACCCCGGGGTAGACCCAGAACACGCTGGTGAGATTATATACCTCATCTAGCCTGGGAACGCCTCGGGATCCCCCAGGAGGAGCTGGAAAACGTTGCTGGGGAGAAGGACATCTGGACTACCCTGCTTAGCCTGCTGCCACCGCAACCCGGCCCCGTATAAGCGGCGGAAAATGGATGGATGGATGGCTCTATGTAGATATTGTGAAGCGTCTTTGGGTGTAAGAAAAGCGCTATATAAATAAAATAAATTATTATTATTATTATTTACTTCGAAACACAGCTCCGCACTTACTGGAGATGCCTCTGTGCCCATCTGTACATCGTGTGGCACAGTATCCTTAGTGTTGATAGGCTATAACTTGTGACGTATAACCAATAAGATAGTGTTGTGGGTGGGACATTGCTCGAGACCACAGAGTGGTGACAACAGAGTGGTGGCTGCGTCAGAGCCAAAGTAGCGCATTTTAAAATGTATTTAATGTATCGGCAATTGGATAAAAAAAATGCAGATACCGGTAATCTGTAAAATGCTGAATATCGGCACCGATAATTGGTCAACCCCTAAAACATATTACCCGTTATTTTATGGCTCATTTCCATCAAGCCATAGGTGTCGGGTCAGAATGGTTATTTTTGCATTTCCACTGGCGAATAGTACGGTTAATAACTGTTGAGTTCTGTCCTGTTTTTTTGCTTCTGTTGAGGTTCCTTGCACACTGACCCAGTACCTATAGGTGGAGCTAGAAACACTATATCTTGGAAGTTTTTTAATCAAGGACTCACAAACCAGAGTATGTATTCCTTATGGTTTTATTATTACACATTCAAGTAGGAGCAATAGCTTTAAAAAAAAAAAAGTTCTTCACTGGAGCAGCCAGTGAATAACACAATTTATTGTTCCCTTTTATTCATGCCTGCGCAAACCAAGATGACAAAGAAGAATCTCTTTATGGTCATGGACAGAACACAAGCTATAATTATACCTTTATGACCCATGTGACACAGGTTAAACAGGGAAACACTGAAAATAAAACATTCACATGGAACTGCAACTTTAGATGTTGACGTCTGTCTCCGATCACCTTCCTTGGCCCTTGGCCCAATTATCTTATCTCTTGAAAAGTGGGACAAATAAATACATAACTTCCACTCTTTAGACATGACCAGTTTTTGGTAATTAAACAGACATTTGACCAGGGCGATAAAGAGTGCTACCCAATAAATAAATCTGTGACTAAATTAACACGTTGTACAAATTCCAATAATTTGACATTCATATTGCATTTGATGCGTACAATTAGGTGATGAATAACTAGCAACGTACTGTTTTGCAAGAATTGTGAATTTGAGAAGACTTTCTTCACTTTTATCTGAAATGTCAGTGTTTATTTTGTCTTTGAGGACATTTGTATGTGGAGCTCATTTGTATGTGGAAAAGAACAATTTGATTGGTTATTCTGCATATTTTGTGCTTGAGTATGCTTTTCCTCTCTTCAGGTGCTCTGGTCATGCAAGTTACAGCAAACGACGCAGATGACCCTGTCTATGGAAACAGTGCTAAACTGGTATACAGCATACTGGAAGGACAGCCTTACTTCTCCATTGATCCCAACACAGGTGAGTAAAACTTAAGTTCTGGGCACAGACCGAATGTGGTTTGTGGGTTGGGAAACACCTTTTTATCACCCTCTCTCTCACACACACACACACACACACACACACACACACACAGCCCAGAGCTGCGTTGATGGAGTCGTTGTTGTAGTGGCTGTTGTGGTTTTTGTTCAGGTTGCACAGCAGACTCCGCTGCAAGCCAACTCTCTGTATGCCGCTCTCCCACTGAAACAAAGCCGACACCTTTAAATAACATTCCTCCAACTAATCACCAGATTATACTCACCTGGGTTCATTTGGGATCCTGTCAGAGGAATGCCTCACCACCACAGCCCTGCAACGCCCTCTACTGGACAGATGTAGTCACGACCCTCACGAAAACCTCCAGAAAATGATCTCTATTAATTTACACTCACTGGCTAATGTATTAGGTACACCCGTTTAATTTTCTTTGAACTTTTTGGTGATGAGATAGTTCAAATTACCATGGAGAGCCCTGTTTGAACTTGGTGTTGTCTGACAAGACATTCTTGGAGGTGCACGGCTTCGTGTTTGACGTGATCTCACAGCCAACTTCTCACTGTGATACGAAAGCACATCCACTGTTTCCACTTTGTACATTCAGCAGCGGCAGTCTGCGCCGCACAATTATAGCCGCCACGGCTTCAGAATTTTATGAAATGTCATGAAATCCCAATTACACGACTCTACGGAGTCCGCCCCACTAAACTCAAATGAACTGTCATACGCTCCATCCACTTTGCTCAACTCGAACAAGACAGGACATCAATCAGCCAAGCAAAGGTTGTTGTGAACTCATGACAATCAAATGAAGAACAGCACAAGTACAGCATTTTCTCCTCAGTCAGAGTGACAAATAGGGCATAGGATAGGATTAGGCTATGTTACCAGAGAAGTAAAAAGTAGATTTAACTAGCTAACATTAAGTTTGATAGATTTCACTCTTTAAAATTAACTTTCACAATTTATTTACAATTGATGTTCATGGCTAAAGGAGTAGTAAAAAATAATCGAGAAATAGCCTAATGTTCCCTCTAACGTTAACGTTGGTGAACTCAAGTCAGTAAATCCTGGTAACGTAGCTCAATAAACGTAGCCAACGATGTGTAGACCTAGCCTACATAAACTATGTATTCAAAATATTCCTGATTGCATTGTCAGAAGAATTTGTTAAAATGTTTCTCCAAGAAAACAAAAATACACTTGATGTCGATAATTAGGAAACTAGTCGGGTTATGTTACTTTGTTTTTCACTAGGGTCGGGAGGGACTCACAGACAGCTCCCCGAAGTATTGAAAGAAATGCCTTCTAGTACTAACAAAATTAACATTAGTGGTGGGCTACAAAAACATTTTAATATTCTAACTGGTTGCGTGATCAAATATTTATGATGTGAAAGTTATCTACTCATTCACAAATGTAACCTCATTAAACAAGTAGACAGCCAGGAGAAGCTCTGCTCTGAGCATGCTATTGAGCATCACCAGACCACCTCTGGGTGAGTTCCCTTATCACAGATCCTTAGAGCTCTTCTTTAAAAAAAAGTTAAGCCAGGCTGCAAACTTTGCCACTGAGGCAAATACACAGTGAGCTAAGTAAGCAGTGGGTCAGAGGTATTATGTATAAGTCAATATGTTCTAAAGTTTGTTTTGCAGTCAGGTGCCATTTTATTGTATTTTTTTTAAATAACCCATTGATATTACAGTTTTTCACAATTATTTGCACACTAAAATTGAAACTTGAAACACAATCACTGAAACCTGAAACCCTTGTGCAAATCCCTAAACCAAGTCTGCAAAATTGCAAGCACAATTTCTGCTTTACACTCAGTTTTCAATTCTAAATCACACTTTTGGCAAAACACTACACACAGCTCCCAATTGGCAACACCCACTCCTCACAGGTGTAAACACTAGTTGCGTAATTCTTCACTTAGAAATCAGAGCATTAGCACTATAAAAAGGCCACAGATTAGCTCTTTTTATTTGTATTAACAGAAAACCCTTTTTCTTACTGAATGTTTTTCCAGGTTTTCTCCTGTTGGGTATGTACAGTAAAGTGTTACATACAAAACAAGTGTTTCAAAATACTTCGTTTGGAAATAAATAAAAATGTTTTTGTTACTGTATTGCATTTGTGTGTGTTTATTTACATATAATTGAGTAGATATACATTACTGTAACAATCTTTTACAACTGGCTACAGTGTAACACTGAAAATGCAAAAAGCATAAACCTACTGATAAGATATTCATAGTGGTGTTTTGTGTTGAGCACATCAGTGTGTTGTTGGTTGGTAGAAAGATCTATTCATATGATACGTGTGTGTGTGTGTGTGTGTGTGTGTGTGTGTGTGTGTGTGTGTGTGTGTGTGTGTGTGTGTGTGTGTGTGTGTGTGTGTGTGTGTGTGTGTGTCATTTTGATGCAAAAAACATTTTGGTAAGAGATATAACACTTTTGAATGCAGTGTTTGCTTTTGCTAGAGATTTGTAGAGCTTTGCATTTTGTGTTTGTGGTTTTGTAGAGTTTTGAGAAAATGAGCCAAAGATTCAGAAAACGTGTTAAACAATTGTGAAAAACTGTAAATAAGCGTCGAACGATTGGACTGACCGCCTTACCGCAGCACCAGTGGACTGCGCTACAGACCCCGTTTGTTGACAGGTTTAAAAACGGGTCTTGGGCGAGCGGCTTATCTACCCAGTTGTAAACATTAGTGAGTTATTGTGAAGGAGAGTTAGGCTTCTTGTGCCTTTTTCCTGTGAACTATTAGTCGCCTAGTAGTATTCAAAAACACACCAATTCCTGATTGATCATTCGTTTTGTGATTAAGAACCATTAGACCTTATTTATCATTTTTTATTTATTTATTGACACCTTCACTTTATAAAGGTTTATCAAGCCCTTAAATTAATAAAATAAACCTATGCCAGTATTGGCTGATCATCAATCGCCAAATGAATCCATTTCGTGACAATTCCGTTTCATTGCGTGACAATAGCCAACTCCTAGCAGACAGAGAATGTTACTGTCAGATAGCGTTCCATTAGCGAGTTTTATATGTAGAATTTTGTATTCTAGATGATCAGCGGATTTCTTAATTGTCTTGGATATTTTTAAAATGGGGAAACAGAACCTATGCTCGTTGCGTCTTTATTGACACAACCAACTGCTGTTATTTCCTTCAAAAAATTATATATTTGTGAGAAATTTTATTTTGAAAGTAGGAGAGCTCTGTTACTAAATAAAACAGCGGTGAATGTTACTCTACGACAGCGTTCCGTTCGCGAGTTTTATCTGTAGAAGATAGTATTCTAGAAGTGCACTGTAAAAAAAATCCTATTTTCATGGAAAAGAACTAACATTTTCACGACAGTTTGCTCTGTTTTGAAATTGCATACCAAACACTGTTTAATTGCGGACATCTCAAACTCCACAACCAAACTTTCCTTTGAAGCATCATGTCAATAATAACAAATTACATGTATTAAATTGTTTTTGCAGAACAATTACTATAATAATTATACAGTATTTTTTCAGTTTTCTTAAATTTCTTATAAATATCTGTAAAATACATATGTTACTCCAATTATGAAGGTTAATGTCCATACTAAGAATGTAATGATTTTCTTTGTAATTTTGTGTTGTGGAGGTGGGAAGAATCATCATTCCCTTGATGCACTTTATTAGTGATTGCCGGATATTTAAATAGTCTCCCCCACTTCCTTGATCGGAGCAGATTGAGTACGGGTTTGTGTGTGATTGGTTTGTGCGATAATGCGCATTTTAACGAGTTCTCGTCATAGGCCAGACTCCGAGCTGACTGCCTGAACTTCAGCTTAAGCTCCATTTTTGGGGAAACAAGTCAGTAGTATGAATTTGACAGATGTGTGAGCTTTCTTTCTTATTGACGGGGGAACGCTGTCTGACGGTAACATTCTCCGCTGTCCTATATAGCCTAGTAACAGAGCTCTCCTACTTTCAAAATGAAATCTCTCCGACAAATATAATATTATTTTTTGACAGAAATAACAGATTGTGTCAATAAAGACGCAAAAAACAGGTTTTGTTTCCCCATTTAAAAAATATAACTGGACAGTGACGGCAATCACTTCTAGAATACAACGTTCTACAGATAAAACCCGCGAAGGGAACGCTATGCTGTTTTATATAGTAACAGAGCTTTCCTACTTTCAAAATGAAATCTCTCACAAATATAATATTATTTATTGACAGAAATAACAGTAGTTGGTTGTGTCAATAAAGACGCAACAAACATAGGTTCGGTTTCCCCATTTTAAAAATGTAACCACAGATCACACTGTAAAGAAAATCCCTAAAAAAAAGGGTCAAATGACTGACAGCAACGGCTGCCAAACAAAAGCCATAAAATTAAAGTAAAATCTCCAAAAACAAATAAACAAAAACAATAAATTCACAGAAATTACAATTAGAGGTTTTGCCACGGTATACTGTTATTTTACAGATATTTCTTAAATTATTATGATCAAACACCAATAAAAAGACGGCACTAAACATTCAGCAGAGAAACACTTATTTTACAGATATTTGCTAAATCATTGCTATCTAGCACTTTTCATAAAGTGATGGCACTAAACGTTCTACAAAGAACCTTTAAATCCGGTGATTTTCAGCCTGCGTAATGGCCAAGACAGTCGACATTCAAATGTAAGTAACAACATGCAAATACATATCATCAATGCTAGATGGCGGACAGTGAAAAAACTCTTCCCATTATTTTCAATAGGGGCAAAAACCGATTAAAAATAATAATAAAAAATAGTACATAGTGGTCTTCTGAGGCTACAATGGAGTTGTTCTCTTCAAATGTTTTTTTATTGGCACCCTGAGATTTAACGTGACAGGAAGTGCCATCCAAATCAAGGGTCAAATTCACAAAATGGAGCTCGCTTTGTCGCTGAGATCAACAGTGTACAATTTTGAAGATGTCTCACTCTTAACTTCAAAACCTCCATTTCCAAGATCATTAAATTTCCAATGAGAAAAGTAGAATGCTATGTGAGAACTTTCTATGCAGTGTTGACAAAGTTTCTGGGTCAATTGTTCTAAACAAAACGAGATTGTACGACTTATACACAATGCTATATATACAGTGTACAGTTAAATCTGCGATATAACAGCAACTGTTCTGGGACAAATTCACAGATTACGGTTTCCAGTAATGAAGAGAGAAATTATTTGGTAAAAGGGATTCAACTTCATTGTTAGTAGTTAGTTACTGACACATTGAATCCATTAGGTGCGTATGCCCTACACCACCTCTAAAAAATAATTGTGTTGCATAATGTAGATAGCTGCAGATATTCATCATCATCATCATCGTCATCCGCTTTGTCCGGGGTCGGGTCGCGGAGGTAGCAGTTCAAGCAGGGCATCCCAAACTTCCCTTTCCCGGGCCACATTAACCAGCTCTGACTGGGGGATTCCAAGGCGTTCCCAGGCCAGTGTGGAGATATAATCCCTCCACCTGGTCCTAGGTCTGCCCCGCGGCCTCCGCCCAGCTGGACGTGCCTGGAACACCTCCCTAGGGAGGCGGCCAGGTGGCATCCTTACTAGATGCCCGAACCACCTCAACTGGCTCCTTTCTACGCAAAGAAGCAGCGGCTCTACTCCGAGTCCCTCACGAATGGCTGAACTTCTCACCCTATCCCTAAGGGAGATGCCAGCCACCCTCCGGAGGAAACTCATTTCCGCCGCTTGTATCCGCGATCTCGTTCTTTCGGTCATGACCCACCCTTCATGACCATAGGTGAGAGTAGGAACGAAGATAGACCGGTAGATTGAGAGCTTTGCCTTCTGGCTCAGCTCTCTCTCTCTCTCTCTCTCTCTCTCTCTCTCTCTCTCTCTCTCTCTTCGTCACAACGGTGCGATAGAGCGACTGCAACACCGCACCCGCTGCTCCAATTCTCCGGCCCATCTCTCGTTCCATTTTACCCTCACTGGAGAATAAGACCCCAAGATACTTGAACTCCTTCACTTGGGGTAAAGACTCATTCCCTACCTGGAGTAGACAATCCATCGGTTTCCTGCTGAGAACCATGGCCGCTGCAGATATTTATGTTAGATAATTATGATAAAACAAAATATTATAAGATTGTAAAATAGAACATACGTCAACTCTTTCCTGACTAGAACATTACACTTTTGATAGGCACAACGAAACATGTTGTCTCCTGTGCATTACCTCCATGCAAAGCCAAATTCTCCCTACATAGTTCCTGACATCCTGGTTAGACTGGTACAGTCTACTGTCCTTCAATTTCACTATTACATCCTGCTTCACTGTAAGCCTTTGCTATCTCCCTGAGGTATTGCAAAAGTTCACTCTGATCATCTGTGGACAAGTGGTTCTTGGCTGCAAAAAAATTGTGTAGCCAGTGAACATAAATAAACTAATATTGTTACAATATTCTCCAAGATGGAATGAAAGACATGGCAGTTTAAATAAAGGAATAATAAACCTTAGATCTTAACTTTACGTGTCCATCGAGTCCAGGCTTGCTCTTGATGGAAAGTGCATTGTAGTTATCTGGTAAGACAAACTGAAATGCTTGGTATTCTAATCTTTGCAATGGGCCTATATCCAACATTTGTTCTAACAACCAGAGGAAAATGGTGTAAGGCATATTTACTGGTTTGGTATGTGGCAAATAAATCAATTGTTATTGTGATAATATGTCAATTAGATTACAATATATTAACTAAATTCTACAGCTAGCAAAGGTTTCAGGGTAAAATGAGCATTTTCTTACCAAACAACAAAAGATGTTAATGTTGCCCTTTTGTGAAATTCCAATGTATGATCTAGCTCATCTTTTGAACTAACAAAGAGAGAGGACGTAGTTGTTCGATACACCAATGACTTTGAAACGGGATATGGAGCCATTCTTATGTGATGAAAAACTTAAATTTAGTCAGTGTATTTCAGTTTGAATTAAATAAACATAAATACGTATTGACAAAATAGAATGTGGACTATTTCATACTAATCTCAGTGTTTTTTTGATTGGTTCTCCATGAGGTTTAGTCTCAAGAAAACCCAGTAGGTCTCTAGAAGCAACATAAAACTAGAAAATGCACTTCCCTGAGCAAATGCGATGTGATTGCGTTTCCACCATCAGCAACCAGGCAGTTCGGGTGGCCAGCCCTCTAAAATAACCGCAGCAGCACTACTACGTCCTCATGTGTTGGTGGACAGCGCTGAACTGAACACAAGTGAAAACGCCCACTTGGGGCCAGTTGAAACATCTGACTTCTTCCATTCATGTAAATATTGTGAACTATATGTCATATGTAGTCATCTTTAAATTGTATGGGTAATTAGAAGACAGCTATAAGTTTAATATGTATAAGTTTGGCTGGTCTATACGTCAATTAGTCTGTTAGTAACAGAGAAATGCAAAAAGTGTTGTAACCATTCCCAGTCTCCCCTACCTTAGCTCAACCTTCCTTTAAAGGCGTCTGCAGATCGAATCGCAAGTGGACAGCGTTGCAGACATAAAATCCGCAGTAGTCAATTGTTTTAGGTGTTAATACTTGTTCAATAGTGATTATTTTACCATTGCAATACATTTTAAATAATCTTAATGAAACTGTACTGCCGCCTGTTTAAATAGCCTAAGTTTATCAGCCAATCTGTTCTGTTCATTCTGACACTGCTTTGTATTGCTGGAATTGGTCGTTTCAATTGCGCTACGGTAACAAATAAAGGAGTTTGATTTGCAGCAAGCAATTATAGATAGAAAGATTGGATAGATTCAGAATGTGGCCAAATGTCGACCTAATAACAAGTAGAAGAAGAAGATGACTTTGCGATTTCAGTATGTGAGCGTCATTACTGACGCATCATCGCATAATTATGGTTTGGCTTGTAGATAACTGCAAAGTTTGCCGAATATGGCCTACAGATGTTTACGGGAAAGACAGACAGCTTTTACTTCAATACACAAATTTCCCCTTTCGCATGAAATCTCCGCCCACTGTTTGTTTGTTCAGTTTTGTATTTTGTAGAGCTAATTGACAAACTGAGCAGACTCAGCTGCGCCACTTTAGTGATACCAAGTTAAATCATAGCATTGAAAAAGGAAAACTAACAACTCAAGATACTTATGTAGCTGTTTTTTTTTTGCATCTGGTTTTTCGTTTAAATCAGCATTGTTAGATACTGGTTGTTTTGTAAAAAGGAATCTAGACATGGTTGCTTTGAGGTTAATACAGAAAATCATTAAAACAAATACAAATGCATAGCAGGATAGGGAAACACAGTGTTAGGAAACGCTACGCTTGCTGGCTTATCCATAATACTGACTCTTCTTATAGATCTTAACTCATGAAAACAAACAAAACACAAAACAAGTGAACTGGCCTAGGTTTACCTTAAACAAACTAAATTAGCTGTATTGTGTAATATGTATATTTATAGGTTTGTAGCCTTTACGTGTCATTTCTTAGCCCCGGCCTTATTAGCTCTGTTTACACAACATACACATTTCAATTAATTGAGAGTAGGCCACTTACTGCTATAGCATACTCGTAGTAAATCCAATCCCATTGAGAGTAATCCATTTACAATTCTTGCTGTTATTAATAAGTACAACGCCTGTGGTAAATAAAGTGAAGTCTCGTTGCCAGTACTAGTACGATGTGCGCAGCTGATTTTCCCCACGGCACGGATTTTACCAAGACAGTCGGTACAAACGTAACCACATGCAAATACATAACACCAACGCTAGATGGCACATGACCGTGAAATCTCTCTCCCAGTCAAAACCATCTCCCTATTCATTTGAATGGGGCCAAAACAAAAAAACGATTAAAAATAATAATAAAAAATATAACACGTGACCCAATCACTTAGCTGTATGTAAGCGCAATGGACTGCAATACCCAAAACATGTGGGCACTGGAATGGAATCGATGCGGGCGTTGATAAGGCGCCAAAAACAGGCCTAATAATAAAAACTAGAAAATGCATTTCCTTGAGCAAATGCGATGTGATTGCGTTTCCACCATCAGCGACCAGGCAGTGCGGGTGGCCAGCCCCGTAAAATAACCGCTGCAGCACTACTACGTGCTTGGGGCCAGTTGCAACATCTGACTTCTTCCATTCATATAAATATTGTGAACTATATGTCCTACGTACTCATCTTTAAATTGTATGGGTAATTAGAAGACAAATATAAGTTTAATATGTTTGGCTGGTCTATGTCAATTAGTCTCAGAGTAACAGAACAATGCAAAAGTTGTTGCAACCGTCCCCAGTCTCCCCTACGTCCTTGTGGGGGCTGTCATTATTACCATGTCAACCTAAACATTGATAGGAAACTATGAGTTAGGCAACTGCAAGGAAATTTCAACATAAAAAGCAACGTTATCAACTTATTTATTTATCTATTTATTTATGTGAATAATACTGTATTCCTGTGAAAGTGACGCCCCTGCAGCATTTACGTTTACGAGGCTCGCTGCTGTAAACTTGACTATGGTATATAGGGAAGACCACACCAGCAAAAGGTGTGATTCTCGTAAAATATGTATCTTTGGATTTTCCTCAAATGCATGTAACATGTTTCCAAACATTGTCAGCTTCATTTTTGAGACCCACAAAATCTGGTTACCCTGAACTTTGACCTCTCTACGTCTTTACAATGACTTATAATTTTTGACTTTGGGAAAATCCCATAGGTTCCAATAATAATAATACCTTTATTTATATAGCGCCTTTCAAAACAGGGTTACAAGGTGCTTTACAAAAAAAGTAACAGTAAAAAATAGAATATCATTAAAACACTAAAATCACACAGTAAAATCAGGTAAAATAACAAAAACTTTACTAAAAACCCAATTTAAAAGCTGGCGGTTAAGAGAAGGGTGTAAGATAAAAGTGAGTATTAAGAAGTGATTTAAAAGAAGAAATTGAGGTGGCCTGGCTGAGATCATTAGGCAAGGAGTTCTAAAGCTTAGGGGCTCGAATAGCAAAAGCCGGTCACCCTTGCTGCAGAATATGGATTTTGGAACTATTAAAAGGACCCTGCTGGAGGATCTCATGCAGCGATAAAAGCAGTTCGCAGATATAGGCAGGCGCCAAACCATTCAAGGCTTTGAACACTAGCAGTGAAATCTTAAAATAAATTCTATAACACCGATAACCAAAGAAGGAAGGGCTGAAGATAGATGTAATGTGGTCTCTTCTTCGAGTAGCCTGTGCGTTAAAAACCTGGCAGCAGCGTTTTGAACCAATTACAATATTTGGCTGTTTTGCTTGCTGATTCCAGAATAAAGTGCATTGCAATAGTCAAGTCTGGAGGAAATAAAAGCATGGATGAACTTTTTAAAGTCTGAATCTGAAGAATCTAAATTATTTTTCCAATGGTATTTTAGAAAACGCTCGTCATTTTTTACCTCAAATATCGAAAACAGCTTATCTTAAATTTTGAGGAACCTTTTATGTGTATATCAGAGGCTTTGAATTGGATTTTAAAATGACTTAAATCGATTAGCCTTATATTCAGGCATGTAGGTGAAGCAAACAAAACTCTTAAGATAGTTTACAACAACTGTTCACCTATCAGTATACAAATTTAATCAGATGAAGACACACATGTTCCCTACAAGAATGAATGTATGGTTTATTTTACATAATGGTTAATCGCCTAGTTATAATAAAATTAACAGGGTGCAGTCGATGTCGTGATTTAGAACGCACCCTGTACTGAACTGTAGCCCTCAAAAGACTGAACAAACATTCTTTTCAATTCATTTCCTATGGGTTCGCGCTAGCGTTCTACAGCTTGTCCAACTGCGTTCTATTGCCCGCCCTAACATGGATAGACAGGACAAACGTGTTTTCAGTTTTTTTTTTTAAATCAAGTGATTAAACAGTGAATGCTCCAAATTTGTGTTACTTACTAAACGTTTATTAATTAAAAACAGATTCATACATTTTCAATTGATCTAAAAGTGACAGTTTTAGTGTCGAAAAAAGGTTTTTAATTTTACAGAGTTGATACTTTGAAAGCGGTCTTCAGAAAGCTCA
>JAPMUY010007255.1:0-54182 GCA_026901105.3 Galaxias olidus
TTACCAAATAGACACAATTGACATACAATATCTTTTCATGTTCAATGTCCAAGAATTTCATTTCTTACTCCCAATTTACTAATCCTTAGAGTGGAAACAGTGTTCTGGTTTGTGTGACTGTAGTAGTTGTGTGAGGGGAGCAGGCTGGCCCCCCTGGAGTGTTCAGTGTGGCCATTTGGGCGTGTTCCTTTGTCTTACCCAGAGAGGGGGGAAGAATTGGTGATTGGATCCCCTACACCTGGGAAGGCCGCCCTGCGTTACACGGGTTGATATAATTGCACCCCACCCTATTCCTTGACCACGCGTCTGCAAGTAACTCTTTTAACAAAGGATTTAAGGCCTTGGACCTCACTACAGGCCCGAAAACTCCTTGCAACACTTTCGAACTAAACCACTTCAGAGCAAAGAACCTTTATTCAAACCACGTTCGGGACTTCACAACTTCCACAGTTTTCCGAAATGATTCAGAGCTTTTAACCAAATCTACTGAGTCAGAGGACCCGCTGGATCACTCAAACTGAACCAGCGCACCTTTGTCCTCCTTCCCAGAAGAGGACAATTAACACGTCAAAGAAGACCCAAAACCCACGTTTCTTTTCCATGTTTATTCAAACAAGGAACTAACTTTCAGAACTTTACCGCTAAAACCACAGACCGCTTCTCGAACCAGCCGCAACCGGCGGGCCGAGAATCAAAATTCACTTCTTTGTTCACACAACGCCACCTATCGTCTCAAAGTCACGTAAAGCCCACTTTTGTTACATCGAGCGTGATGCTAAAGCTTTGACAATCTCTGCTGTTGTGCTTACCATAACTTGTCAATATTTTAACTGTCATACTGTGTATGTTTAGATACTAACCACTTTAGTTTATCAGTGTCATCATTTAGTCATTCTTTGTAGTACCGTCATTTTCATGTGTTTTTAGACTAGTAAATAAATAGAATTGCTTTGCATTTAAACCCAGCTGTGTCATATCTTCGTTTTCATACAATCATTTATTCTCGTAACATAGAACGTCATTACTTCAGAATTGAGACTAAAACATCCAACTTACATTATTAAATTAATGCCAAATTGATTCGGTTTCCCGCAGAGCCGTGCTTAGCCTAAGCTAAACTAAAATTCTGTGTGGTGGTGCTCCGTATATAATTACCCTTCATCACCTTGATCGATTATAATATAAATTTATGAATTAATTGATAATCTCCAAAATTGATAAAGAGTAATTCACACACAAGAAGTAGTAAGCCAGCTACAACTACTAGCTTTTTCAAGCTACTAACATTTCAACTTAACATCTGGGCTAATCAAATACCCTTAAGTGAACGCCGAACCATAAATAATACTTTTGACTTTGGTTTTGTCTGCCTGTTAGAAAGGCCAGATAGCCGCGACAACACGCGCTTTGCAGCTGCACATAATACATGGAGGGGCGAGTCAGGGCAAAAGGAGAAGTAGGTCCTATGATAAAAAAAGTACTACAACATTTATTTTTTCACTTTAGCATAAATCAAATAGAAATATGATTATAAAAAATTGCTGGTTAAAGCAAACACTTGGTGTCGTTATTTTTATGTGAGGATCGATTCTCAACAATAAACATCACGATTGATACGATAGATCCTTCAGAATCGATCCGCCCATCCCTAGTTTTAAGGCTTCAGACAATCGTATCACAAGTGGACAGGGCCGCAGACATTAAATCAGCAGTAGTAACTGTCTTAAGTGTTAGTGCTTGTTCAATACTGATTATTTTACCATTTCATTACATTTGAAATAATCTTAATGAAACTGTGCTGCCGCCCGTTTAAATAGCCTACGTGTTCTCAGCCAGTCTGTAATTTTGACACTGTATTATGTGATTTTGCCGTTTCAATAGCGCTACGGTAACAAATAAAGGAGTTCGTTTTATAGCCAGCAATTATTTATGTTTTTAGGGTATAATAGTTAGCTATGCACACTTCAACTAGCTAACATCCACTTGGTCAGAATTCATTGTAACGTTAAAACAATTAGAATTCACATGCAGTAGTATAACTATGGCAAAATGAACTCTTCCCGCTGTTTGTTGACGGTTAACTCCCTATGTCTGGCTAAGCACAGTAGCGTGAGGTATCCTAACCTAATGCTCTTTTGCAGTATTAGCAGTAAGCTATAATTTATGGTGCCTTAACTTAAGGTTAGCTAACATTTGACTCAATATATACTGTGAAGTATTACTGTGAAGGTTCAGGGCACAGACCGAGTACAGACACCGTAGTTTTGGGTTGGGAAATGCCCCTTTTATTCAAATCCCACATAGACACACTGCGCTACTAGTGTTGTTCCTGCGGCTGCTGCTGCAGCTTTTACTGCTACTGCTGCTTCTGTTGAGGTTGGCGTTGCTCGGGATTTGTGGTTCAGACTGCTCTGCTACAACCAACCTCTCCATCTGCCACTCCCCTTCTGAAACAAAGCCAACACACTTAAATAGCATTCCTCTAACTAATCACCAGATTGAACTCACCTGGGTTCAATTGGGATCCTGTCAGAGGAATGCCTCACCACCACGGTCCTGCAGCGCCCTCCACTGGACAGATGCCATCACAATCCTCACAATTACCGGTAAGCTATCATTTATGGTGCCTTAAGACTAGCTAACGCTAGGCTCCATGGAAATTATGTTAACATCCAAACTGTGATGGTTAGCGTTCACTAAATCAAAACAAAAAAACGGTGCCGCTGTTGAATGCATTATACGGGCAACACTTGATACGCGTTAGGAGCCACTATCCAATTCAAGTCACCAGAATTATTTTTTAACGTTAAACAAATACAACTTAACTCACATTCTGTTCGCAGTGTCTTACAATGTTGTCCAGTTGTGTTTTAAATGCCAAGTGGCAGTAGAATCTGGTGAATTACGATAAATTTGGAATGACTTGTAGAGCTATCGTGAGTCCATGCTACTACACTCACTAGGACGGGAGCATATTGCTCCTTCATTCAAAGTCCACCAGAGGGCCTAATATGTTTCCCCATTCATTGTCTATAGGCAAATTAAGTGTGTAAAAAATACAATAAAAAATACCTAGTGGACAGATTAATTAGCTGTGTACAAGCGCACTCCGTGGCATTCAAACGGACATTTTGGCATTGCAATGGAAGTGAAATGCTCAAGACTGCGACCGTAGTTAGGTGGCAAAAAATCGGGCTTATCATAATAAAAATAATATGACTTAACGATAACAGTATATGATTGCGTCATGCTGATGCAATCACATAATAAGTATGCGAGAGAACAGAAGTGTGCCACTTTCATTAATTAATGCATGACAAACATCTTTTTTTTCCCATCTTACAGTATTTATTTAACACACTAACACACTAGTCACTGCAGATGTCACATCCATTCACTTGACCCTCCTTTTGTTTGCCCTGTAAAACAATTCAAGTATATCTCTTTCTTATGTGGCCCATGCACTGCCTCCCTGCAGTCCATCTCCTGCCTCTACCTGCTCTTGCACCCTGCTCTTGCCCTTCATCCAGCTGCTCAGACCAGTTATTTACCATAAATTAGAATCTCTTTTAATCCATAGCTATGATACATAGCTAACATAATGAAATAGAAAGAAAGATTTAAATGTCTAATACACACAACCATAAACAAACTAGAATGCACTTTTTTTTCAGTGGAAAATCTATTATTTGGTTTAACCTTCCTCCTGTGTTAGGGTCGGCACCGACCGTTTTTTGGTTTTAAATGCATAAAAGAACCACATAAATTTGTTAATTGCATCAAGGCTTTTTGACTTTGTCAGGAACCTCTATTGCAACAAAATAAAACAATTTTTTTTTTTTTTACTAAATTATAAAATGCTCTGGTTGAAATTATGACCTTTGTGTTGTTAGGGTCGGTTTCGACCCAGTTATAAAAATAAGATTATAAAGCAATAATTAGGAAAACTGAAATCACAAGTGTACTGTCAGCCAACACACTGACAGACTGACACTCTCCCAATCATGTGAGCTTCAGGGGGATTCTCACTTTGCATTGTTTTCCAGTATACCTGCACATAAAACAAACAAACAAACAAGGGAATGTCCAGACATGCGAGGTCAATTCACTCATTTGAGTGGTAATTTCACTTGCAGAGTGCACATCTCCAATTTGAAGCATGCAAAAATGAGTAGAAGACTTACAGTGTGCCAAGTTCTGGATAGTATTTTTGGTGAAAATGAAGGAGAGGACACAGAGCAGCATAGCGATACGGATGAGCAGGTTTCTGAGGAGGAAGACAATGTGTGGAGTATAATCCCAGAAGACACAGACACATCTGATGAGTCTGATGAGGAGGTCACAGGTGGTGAAGATGCTCCTGCTGAAAGATTCAAGTCCAAAATGGTAAGATCTTTTGGAGCTCAGTACCTCATGATGTACATGGCAGGGCAGCTGCTGCAAATGTCATCAAAATGACCCCTGGAATCACAAGGTTTGCTGCGACGAGAGTCAGGGACATCAAGACATGTTTTGAGCTATTTATGCCATTGTCACTAAAAAAGAGTCATCATTGCTATGATAAACCTTGAAGGAAAAAAAGTCCATGGCGACATGTGGAATGTCATTGATGAGGAATACCTGGATGCTTCTATTGGTGTTCTTCTTCTTGCTGGAGTGTACAGATCCTGCAATGAGGCCACTGATAGTCTCTGGGACGCATCGACAAGCAGAAATATTTTCAGACCTTTGGAATGATATCAAGAGTCCTCAGATTTGACAACAGAGATACCAGAGCCTGGAATCTACAGATTTACACAGGCAAAGCTGCGAGTGGCATCCCTGAGAAAAACCAAGGAAAACGTGTGGTCCTTTATATGACTACTGGACTGCAGGGTCACAACATCACTTGTGACAATTTTTTTACCAGCTATGACCTTGGACAAGAACTTCTCAGCAGGAAACTTACCATGGTGGGCACAGTGAAGAAAAATAAACCTGAGCTGCCTGCTGAAATCTTGCAGGTGAAGGACAGGGATCCACTTTCCTCAAAGTTTGCTTTTACAGACACCGCCACTGTTGTCTCATATTGTCCAAAAGCGAAGGGAACGGGTGCCCCGAGACCCAGACGCTGCAGCCTTGGTCAGACAGCTGCAGAGCTCACCTAGCACTCCGTCCACGCCATCAGCAACATAAAGAGCATCCGCACCAGCATCCTCCTCAGCCAGCCCTGCCTCAAAACCAACCAGAACAGCCACAGCCACAACCCCACTCAGGCCACCTCATTCTAAAAGAAAGAGGTGTCAGGTCTGCCCAAGCAGTAAGCACAGAAAGACAAATGTATCGTGCTTCAACTGCCAGAAATATCTTTGCAAAGAACACACTAAAAGTGTCACTTTTTGCCACACATGCATCTAAATACACACACATACACGTTCTTGTACACAGAGACTTTTACTCAGATTTTGTTTTTTATTCGTTTTGGAACTAGTAATTTATTTCTATTGGTTTGATTTGCTTGATTGGTTGTTGTTTGTTTGACCTTGCAAATCTATATTTTGTGTTATGACCTGTTCTGCTTTTCAATTTGTGTTTATATTAAAGTTCTATTGCTGAAATTTTTTTTTTGCCTCTTCCTTGAAGTAAAAATATATGGGTCGAAATTGACCCGTAACACCATAGATGTTACTATAGTTAATAATATTAAAATGAAAAAATAAATAAAACTAATTTATTTAAGAGACGTGTTCTAATACCCCCCAGTAATAGTCAGGTAACACAACAACCTTTTATTTATTTATATGATACTCTTGAGGTTCATTTTACCATTTTTTTATTGAAATCGAGGGGTATACTGACAAACAAAATGGCCCAGAGGCCCACACCACAAATATTAAAACCAATATTTTCATGGATAAGGAAGCCTAACAAGGTAACTAAGAGATGAGAAACAAATTGGATGATAGCTAATTGTTTTTAGTGTATTTTACAGCTGATTTATGACACGGGTCGGCACCGACCCGTTAACATGGGAGATGGTAACAGAAAGCTAACACAAGAGGAAGGTTAATATGTTCACCTTGCTACTTCCTCATCTTCCTGGTATCGGGGTCTATTATTAAACTAGAAATGCATTTCCCTGCGCAAATACGATGTGATGCATCGCAGTTATTCGACTGACCGCCTTAGCACGCAGAACCTACCCCTTGCAGCACAAGCGGACTGCGGTCCAAACTCTGTTTGTTGACAAGGGGGCTTATTGCCGCTAGATCGGTAGTGCCTCTTCATCATAATATAATGGTGGCCACATGACGATGAAGTACTACCGTTTGATTTCATTTTCAGCAAGGTCAGGCTTTCACCGACAATGCTTTAATGTGTTCAAAAAGTATGCATTGGTTCAGAACTGGGTAGCGCATGAGCAGTAATTTCTCCCTGTCAAAATGGGCTACCTCATACTTTTCAATTAAGGTAGCCCATTTGGAGGGGAGGCTCAATTTTCAGTTGTATTTGATATGTGCTACAGGGAAGCCCACCTACACTGTAAAAAAAATTAAGTTGGTTCAACTTATAATTATGAGTAAGCTGGCTGCCTTAAGATTTTGAGTAAGATGAGCAAAGAATAGGTTCTGGCAACTTCGTTATTTTAGTTTGATGTACTTTAATTTAAGTTCATGCAACTCACTATGAAAAGTCAATTTGACGAAATTGACATACAGCAAACTGATTATTTAATGATATTGACATATATTTGAAAGTTGAATAAATACATTTTCTCAGTACAGCACTTTAACGCAAACGCGTCAGGAACCCCAAACAATTCCCTTTTTTTCACAATAGGTAACAGAAGGGGAACATACTTGCCTCCCACGAGATCTTCAACCATTGTTCCCAGTTAGCATTTCATGTCAGACAAGCTCCACCTAGCGTAAGCACCGATATAACATCCATGCAGCTGCTTTAAGATTTGTCAGCTCAACCTAGACTAATAAAGCTAGACTAACACCATCACAAGACCTGGTTATAATAATTTTCAAAGTAGTAGTTTCAGGGGTTGTCATTAATGATAACAGTGTTCAGAGTAAGAGTTGCAAAAAAATATATTTTTCATATGCCTTATATTATTAGCTATGTATGTTTAACAGGGATTGTATCACTTTAAGATTACTCTAGCAAAGTAAAGCACAATCCATATAAATTGTATTATCATTAATATTACATCTTATAACTTGCTGGGATATATGCAAATGTATTACCTCAATGGCCTATCAGGATAGCAGTAACGATGACTATTACTTCATGCGATCAAGAGTCAGGTGGTCTTCAGTATGTTAATTCAATTGTTCTTGAGTAAACTTGAATGTCTAAATTGCATTGACTAATATGTTTTGCTTGATCAGTTGGTCAGGTTCCAACTTGAAATAACAAGTTGACTCAATGTTTTCTTAATTTTAGTACAACTAACTTATTAAAACAAGTTGAAGTAATTGGTAACTCTAAATTGCCCGAGAGTGTGAATGTGAGTGTGAGTTGTTGTGTATCCCTATGTGTCGAACCTGTGATAGACTGGTGACCTGTCCAGGGTGTACCCGCCTTTCGCCCTGCGTCGGCTGGGAAAGGCTCCAGCCCCCCGCGACCCTGTCAAGGATAAGCGGTATAACTTATGGATGGATGGAAGTTGCCGTCTCAAGGCATTGATTGTTTTACTTTTCAACGATTCACTTAATACAAATTCCCCTTGCCTTCTTGCATCTTTCTTATTTGATGTTTATTTTTTCCTGCTCTGAGTCTGGGTATGTCCGCGCAATTTGTAGCAAATACAGTATAATTTGAACAAGCTAACGCGTAACCTTGTGAGAGCTCCAAATCTGCCAAGGTAACGGTAAATATATATTAGGCTATATGATTGATTCGATAGCATTAGGAAAACTTAACGTTACATGTCATAGTGCCTGCTCTCGCTTTGGAAGCAGTGACACTCACCTCAGAGCGGTGCTGCTAACTTCATCATTCAGTTTAGCTAGACTGCATTGCATAAGCTAGTTACGGTTAACATCAGCCACTGCCTTCTAGTTGCGTAGGCCGGGCACCGCATTTAGCCTACTGTTCAAGTGGTTGCTTAATTATGTGTAGAAGTGTGCATATAAACCAGAGCCATTTATGTTAATTCCCCTTAGGAGTCAGGACTAAAACATTGACGAAGATCTGACTAAAACGAAACCTTACTAACACTGCCTAAATCTTAACTATAACGAAACAAAATGAAATGACCAAAATTTGACTAAACGCAACTACAATTTTCAGTAAGGACGAAGACGAAAACAAGATGAGAAATGCTTGTCAAAATGAACACCGAGTCCGTGGCATTCGAACTGACATTTCGGCGTTGCAATGGAAGCGAAAATGGTGTTTAGGTGCCGGAAAATGGGGCTAATAATATTATTATATAATATATAATATTATATAATGACGAAATTTAAGGATAACAGTATTGCGTCTTACGAGGCAATCACATAATAACCAGACGGAGTCAGTCATTGCTGCAAGCCAAGACAGTCAGTGTAGCGTTACATAATAACTTGCAATTACATAACATCAACGCTAGATGGCGGCAAAAGACCGTGAAAATTCTCTCCCCATTCATTTCAATGGGGCTAAAACCGATTAAAAATAATAATTAAAAATATAAAATGTTAACTGATCAGTTAGCTGTATGTTATTTCAACGGACTGCAATAACCAAGACCTGGGCACTGGAATTGAATCGATTGGGTCAAAACCGCGGGCATAGATAGGCGCTAAAATAGGCTTATTAATAATAATAATAATAATAATAATAATAATAATAATAATAATAATAATAATATGACTTTCCGGTAACAGTATGTGCTGCATCTGACGATGCGTCACATAATAATTCTGTTATCTTGCCCTTTCTCTTGTCCATGATCTGTCAACGGCCAATTAATTAATAATTCATGTATTATTGTCTCGTTTTATGTCACTAGGCTCGAGCACAAAAATCACTAATCTTCTCAAACATTGGTCTTCTGTTGAAGATGTGTAATACTTTGAAATGCATTTCACCTATTAACATGTAAGTTTTTCCATATAAAATAGATTCTGTACATTTTTAAATGGAAATAATAATAATAATAATAATAATAATAATAATAATAATAATAATAATAACATGACTTTCCGGTAACAGTTAACAATTTTAACAATTAAAAGCACTTCTAAAAAGGTGAGTTTTGATAAGTGATTTGAATGTGGAAAGATTGGTGCAATCTCTGATATTATTGGGGAGAGAGTTCCAGAGGGAGGGGGCAGCAATCGAGAAGGCACGGTCGCCCCGGGTCCGGCGCTTGTTTAAGGGAGGTAGTGACAGAAGGTTGACGTCTGAGGAGCGGAGGTTGCGGGAGGGAGTGTAGTGGTTGAGCAAGTCAGTAAGGTAGGAGGGGGCCAGGTTATGGAGGGCTTTGTGAGTGAAGAGAAGGACTTTGAATTGGATCCGTTGAGGGACAGGGAGCCAGCGGAGATTTTTGAGGACGGGTGATGTGATCACGGGAGCAGGAGTGGGTGAGCAGACGAGCAGCAGAGTTCTGGATATATTCCAGTTTATTTCGGACTTTGGATTTTATAACAAATATTGCATATGGATTTTTGGTTTATGTAGTTTATTATCTATTTGAATTATACAAAAATGCATACAAAATAATTAAAGTATTCAAACAAACCAATAAAAATGTACAGAATCTATTTTATATGAAAAACTTACATGTTAATAGGTGAAATGCATTTCAAAGTATTACACATCTTCAACAGAAGACCAATGTTTGAGAAGATTAGTGATTTTTGTGCTCGAGCCTAGTGACATAAAACGAGACAATAATACATGAATTATTAATTAATTGGCCATTGACAGATCATGGACAAGAGAAAGGGCAAAATAACAGAATTATTATGTGATGCATCGTCAGATGCAGCACATACTGTTACCGGAAAGTCATATTATTATAATATAATAATAATAATAATAATAAGCCTATTTTAGCGCCTATCTATGCCCGCAGTTTTGACCAAATCGATTCCATTCCAGTGCCCAGGTCTTGGTTATTGCAGTCCGTTGAAATAACATACAGCGAACTGATCAGTTAACATTTTATATTTTTAATTATTATTTTTAATCGGTTTTTGGCCCCATTGAAATGAATGGGGAGAGAGTTTTCACGGTCTTTTGCCGCCATCTAGCGTTGATGTTATGTAATTGCAAGTTATTACGTAACGCTACACTGACTCTCTTGGCTTGCAGCAATGACTGACTCCGTCTGGTTATTATGTGATTGCCTCGTAAGACGCAATACTGTTATCCTTAAGTTTCGTAATTATTATTATTATAATAATAATATTAGCCCCATTATTAGTGTTAGTAAGGTTTCGTTTTAGTCAGATCTTCGTCAATGTCTTAGTCCTGACTCCTAAGGGGAATTAACATACAGTGCCTTGCAAAAGTATTCACCCCCCTTGGCATTTTTCATGTTTTGTTGCCTCACAACCTGGAATTAGAACGGATTGTTTGAATGTTTGCATCATTTTATCCACAGAACATGCCTACAACTTTGAAGGTGTGATTTTTTTTTTTTATTGTGAAGCAAACAACAAACAGGACAAAATAACAGAAAACTTCAGCGTGCATAACTATTCACCCCCCTAAAGTCAGTACTTTGTAGAGCCACCTTTTACGGCAATTACAGCTGCAAGTCGCTTTGGATAAGTCTCTATGAGCTTGCCACATCTTGCCACTGGGATTTTTGCCCATTCCTCAAGGCAAAACTGCTCCAGCTCTTTCATGTTGGATGGTTTCCGCTTGTGAACAGCAATCTTCAAGACTGACCACAGATTCTCAATTGGATTGAGATCTGGGCTTTGACTAGGCCATTCCAACACATTTAAATGTTTCCCCTTAAACCACTCGAGTGTCGCTTTAGCAGTATGCTTCGGGTCATTGTCCTGCTGGAAGGTGAACCTCCGTCCCAGTCTCCGTCCCAGTATTGTGATGTTTTATGCTTTTATCGTGCTTCTTTTTATGTGTTAATGTGCTCCATTCTTGTGTTGTTTTAATGTAAAGCGACTGAGTAATGGCTTTTTTCTATTTCGCGACTGAGTATTTCGAAAAGCGCTATATAAATAAAATGCATTATTATTATTATTATTAAAATGTACAAAATGCATTTTGTTCGTGTAAAAAAGGGTGTTCGGACACTGTTTCGGTAGTGACAACAGCATTTCGGAAGTGACAACATAATTTTTAACCTGTCACTACCGAAACGCAGTGACGTAAGGTAGTTACGATGGGCGCCAGTGCACGCTATTGTGATGGGCCCTATTGCACGCTAGTTACTAGTTATGAACCACACAGACTCTCACACACACACACACACACACATACACACACACACCATTACGTATATATATTTAACCAACAATATGTTGGATTTTACAGTCAAATTAGTTACTTAAGCTATTTTTGGGAATGTAGAGAAAGCTATCAGAACCATGGAAGCGATCTCACACTGGGTAACGTAAACATGCAGACGGTCAAAGTGTAGCTAATATTCTTAAAAACACTGATGAAAGGAATGGTTTGGTACGGAGGCACACAGAGCGGTTTTACCCGCATCTTTAAAACACATAAACAGGCACCCTGTGGTGACCTGACTCCGGAATTATAACAACCTGTTAGGTAGGGGCACGACAGCCCATCAGAAACCCCAATGTCCCTTGAAAAAGCACTCACGTATTAGAATGGCATTCGACGAGCCTTACATGGAGCAAAATCCTCGACAATGTCCTTAATGTTCAGCTAGCTTGTTGTCAGTCTTGACCAGATTTTGCGCCTAGACTAGCGTCTCGTTACATGATCGAATAGAGACTTGACATTGGACAATAACATACATATTACCCAGATATCATCATTGCATAGCTGTATGACAAAAATACCAAAGAAAATAAGAAATGATTCATTTAATTGAACAGGTTTTATTGCTTATTTATAGTTTTTATAGTTTATGTAGAATGAGAATTACATTTTGTTACAGATTGCTACTGACTATTTTACCAAAAGGAAATAATTTTGTTATAGATTGCTACTGACTATATTATCAAAAAGAAATTTAAAACCATGATGGAGATCGGTTTGTCTTTTTGAGGGGTTATATAGCACATGGCACCAAGAGCTATTTGTTAAAGAGTCTGAGCATAGGCATTAGTAATAAATTGAGATATGTGGAATTGCCTGGCCTTTTGCTCAATTAAATTTTTTGAAGGGCCCGCTTTCTCCACGGGGCCTCTGACCCCACGGGCCCCAGTGCAACCGCACTGCCGGCACTGTCTATATTTACGCCAAGCAACCCAAAAGTACCCAAAACAACACAAAAGTACCCAAAACAACACAGTACACATACCCAAAACAACCCAAAGGTACACTAAAGATGCCAGTAGGGATACCCAAAACAACCCAAAAGTACCCAATTGATGTGATTGAAAACATCCATCCATCCATCCATCCATTTTCCGCCGCTTATCCGGGGCCGGGTCGCGGTGGCATCAGGATCAGCAGGGAATTCCAGCCGTCCCTATCCCCAGCAACGCCTTCCAAATCCTCCTGGAGGATCCCGAGGCGTTCCCAGGCCAGACGAGATATATAATCTCGCCAGCGTGTTCTGGGTCTACCCCGGGGTCTCCTACCAGTAGGGCGTGCCCAGAAAACCTCCAATGGGAGGCGCCCAGGAGGCATCCTAATCAGATGCCCGTACCACCTCATCTGGCTCCTTTCGACGCGAAGGAGCAGCGGCTCTACTCCGAGCTCCCTCCGGATGACCGAGCTCTTTACCCTATCCCTAAGGCTGAGCCCAGCCACCCTACAGAGGAAACACATTTTAGCCGCTTGTACTCGCGACCTTATTCTTTCGGTCACTACCCAAAGCTCATGACCATAGGTGAGGGTTGGAACGTAGACCGACTGGTAAATCGCGAGTTTCGCCTTTCGGCTCAGCTCCTTCTTCACCACAACGGTCCGGTACAACGCCCGCATTACTGCTGATGCTGCACCAATCCGCCTGTCAATCTCACGCTCCATTTTTCCCTCACTCGTGAACAAGAACCCGAGAACTTGAACTCCCTCGCTTGGGGCAGCAACTCAATCCTTCCCGGAGAGAGCACTCCACCGTTCTGGCAGAGAACCATGGCCTCAGACTTGGAGGTGCTGACTCCTGTGATTGAAAACAGTGGGTCTAAAGTTAATTTGTGTGCTTTATGTTATCTAGTTTTTTCCTAATAATGTTCTCTGTTGCCCTTTACAGGTCACATTAATGGTATATCATTCTGGAAAGTATTATTTCCCAAAAAATTCATGAGCTGATTGCCAAGTGTACCACCCCACAGGGCTGTTTTATGTACTGTACCATATCAACAGTGAGACTCCCATCTATTGTCACTGGCGGTCTATGTTCTCCTGGATCAGATCTTTACAAAACAATACAAAGACAGTCTAATGAATGGTTTATTGAATGACAAACAAATTGATAAAGAATGTTTTTACTGTAATTTTTAACAGCTGAAATTTATGAGTTTGGTTTGGGGACAGCCAACTGCCAATAGAAAGTAGCATATAAACCCTGATTTTGTAAATGTATAATTGCATAGTATCACAATGAAAGTATTGTTCATAAATAGACTATATCATTATCAAGATAAGGAATAAAAGTTTATAAAGTTAACTATTTTATAAAATACTTATTTTAGGTGGGGACTGCAATTTCAACCATGTCTGTAGAATCACCCATATATTATATACGGTCAGTTATAGTACGGATATATTGTGCTGATTTACGTTAGGGCAGATTATCACAGGACAGAAGCCTTGTATATACGTCCGCGGTGCGCTTCTGCAAACATTAACGTACGTCATGTGCTGACATTCGGACACCAGTTTGTCTGCATGCTTTCACAGGTTCACTGGTAGGTTCACTTACTAATCCATGTACAGAACAAAACGTATAAGAAACACGGATAAGAAACGTTACGAATAGTGACCTCACTATTTTTGCTGTTTTTTTGCAGAGGGGTCGTACAAATGTCTGTATTTGCCAACCTCGTTCACAATCTTTAAATTTTTCAAACAGCCCTATTTTTATTTATTTTAATATTTAATTGCAATCTGTGTGTGTTTTCCAACCAAAATATTACTGGATATCTTCTCGCTTTCTCCTTCCTTCCCTGCTCAAGCAATCAGCGATTGCTTGACGCACTGGCATGTATTTTATCATATCAGTTCAAATCAATTAATAATTAATAAAAGCAAAATATAATTTCACTGATTAAAGTTGATATAGGCAGCATTATGTAGAGGTGACCTTGGCGACCCCTACCATTTGCTTGGTGTAATTATTTTCCCCAACCGTTGCAAAGACATGCCGGATGATTTCAGTCACAGGAATGAGATAAGATAAAATAAAATAAATAAAGTATAAAATAAGATAAGATAAGATGCATATCGCTAGCACGATCAACGACTATACTCCAAGTATGGGTATCTCTTCCTGATTTAGTGAGGCACTTCATTGTGCCATAAAGCGATTCGCCAGTTTTGTTTCCGGTAGCAGACAAAATTTGTATTGAATATTGAGACTTCAAGAGGACTGATCTGAACTGTGATGTTTTCATTCTCCCATAGACATTACAATGTGCTATCAGAAGAAAGGTATTGATAATATGTTAATACAAAAAAGTTGCCTATAGTTACTATAAAACAATTTTTCTTCCAGTCGCTACGAACCCCGTACCTCCAGACAGTGTACCTCCAGAGAAGTCCTATGTACGGGTTACTTCCCCCACCCAGGATGGAGCGGTGGACTTCCAGGTTGGAGAGAGGATCTGGGTCAATGGCAACAAGCCTGGTTGTGTGCATTTTGTAGGGAGTACGCAGTTTTCCCATGGCCAGTGGGCCGGCATCGTGCTGGACAAGCCCATTGGCAAGAATGACGGTTCCGTTGCAGGGGTCAGGTACTTTCAATGTTCGGAGAGGAAGGGGATATTCACACGGCCATCAAAGTTATCCAGGACTGCACTACCAGGACAAAAGGCCAATGACGTCGAGCATGGCCCAGCACAGGGAGCCTTTGCTGGGGGAGAATCTGTTGCTGCTACTGGGACTACCGCATGTGGTAACAGCTCCACTAGCTAAATAAGAAAAAAGTTCTAAAAACTCAATTGGCCTGTTAAATGTCAAATTTGTTCCTGGGTTGGTGAATTAATTTGAAAATGACAAATACTATAATGTGGTATTAATAGTGTTTATTTTCAGGCGCAGTGAATTCTTCCCAAACACTAGACCGGACCCTTACAGGAAGTGAGTCTGTGTCCAATCTCTCCGAGACAGACTCAGTCAACAAGGGCAGGAAGGATCTCAGGCTGGGAGATCGTGTACTGGTAATGCTAGTGTCAATCGGTTGTTCTTACTACCTTCCGTTGTAATCAACTCATATATATCCCCAGGATTTTTTCTCTCCCTCTGTTTATATGTGTGTTCAGGTTGGGGGTACAAAGGCAGGAGTGGTGCGGTTTCTAGGGGAGACAGACTTTGCCAAGGGAGAGTGGTGTGGCGTGGAGCTGGATGAACCTCTGGGCAAAAATGATGGAGCTGTGGCAGGTTCTAGGTAAGGTAGCGCACATCAATTTCCCACATACTAAATTTGCTTTATCAAGTAACTTTTTTGAGATTACGTTATTTTGTTTTGGGCTTGCTACTGAGTTATTTCGGTTCCCTTTCTGCAGGTATTTCCAGTGCCTGTCCAGATATGGACTTTTTGCTCCAGTCCACAAGGTATCACGCATTGGCTTTCCCTGCACCATAACTACCAAAGCCAAGGGCTCCCGGAGAAGGTCCACCTTAAAGAGAAGCCCCAGTGCTTCCTCCATGAGCTCTCTAAGCTCTGTCACCTCCTATGTCAGTGGGAAGCCCAGCCGTGCAGGCCTGGTAAGACACATACACACATACGCACACTCACACACAAATACATACATACTTTCCCACTGTTTTAGTTTAATGGATCACTAACCCCCTTCTTGCTTTTCAAATGCCACCTTGCTGTTTTTGCGGTTTGTTTTCCTTCTGGCTGAGTGTGTTGGTGTTTGTCCCCAGCTGACAGAGACATCGTCGCGGTATGCCCGTAAAATATCAGGTACCACTGCCCTACAGGAGGCTCTCCAGGAGAAGCAGCAGCACATTGAGCAGCTATTGGCTGAAAGGGACGTGGAACGCTGTGAAGTTGCCAAGGCAACAAGCCATGCCGGTGAAGTACAACAGGAGTTGGATGTGCTTAGAAAAGGACAGGAACAGGTGAGAAAAGCAGTGGGATGTGCTTAGAAAAGGACAGGAACAGATGAGAAAAGCAGTGGGATGTGCTTAGAAAAGGACAGGAACAGGTGAGAAAAGACATGAATACCCTGAGGATAGAGGGAATACACTCTGGCATGACGATTATACATTGACTTAGCAGAATTGATGTTGTTCGATTTTTTGTGTCTTTTGTGGGTAAGTGTGCCTTGGTAATGGAGGCTAAGATGGACCAGTTACGGATGCTGGTGGAGGCCGCCGACCGAGACAAGGTGGAGCTAATTAACCAGTTGGAGGAGGAGAAGAGGTAGGGTTGGAATTAGGGTTGCAAATTTTCAAGAATTGACATGATTGATTACGCTCACGTTAATGAACAATAATCAATTGATTTACAACAAAGTTAAATATACAGCATAAATTTACGCATGATTTTCCCCGCAAAGTTTTATTTAATTAAACATTTGCAAAAATTGTAGTGTCGCACTTACAGTTGAAAACAACATTAAGAGATATTTCCTCTCGAAAAGAGCTGAGGCTTATAATGCTAGCAGCAACTTAAAATATTTTCCTTTTTGATTGAAAAGGATTCTCATAACCCGCAAATCCATAGACATCAGATCAGGGGTCAGGGGTGAGTCGTGCGCAGCTTGTTTACAATAGGCTAGCTGCTGAAATTACTCGTTCTGACGGTAGGCAGGACAATCGCGTTTTCAGTTTTGTTGAAATCAAATAATTAAACAGTGAAATGAAGTTCTCTCACATTCGTGCTTGCAAAAGTCACCACTCACAACAAACCCCTATATTATAGCCCTACATTTAACTTATAATGACGATGATGATCTTGTATTTTTAGCTGTCTAATTCCATACGACTTTTGCAAGTTGCCGATCTGCTCATTACTGCAGTCTGCTCTGCAAACCTAAACGAGACAACAAACCATCTGACTAATAAATAGGTTTTCTTGTTTTCTTGATGCACTGGTTTTTCATGCACGCATCCGTGGTCACAAATACTGGACATGCCACTCAACGTAATCTTTAAAGAAACCAACGCTTCGGTGGACATAAAATACAGGAAAACAAACGATAAAAGGAAAGGTCCAGATTTTCTCACAATTGATATGATACCTAAAAGTCTTATCATGCATAGTTCTTTATTAGCAGAAGTATTTTAAATATGAAAAGTTTTTCAAATCCGCTAGGATCATTAATATATTCTTAATTGTCTTGATACTTAAAATTACCCCGCTACAGTTGAGAATGCAACAACTAGGTTGCCTTTTAGCTTGGTACAGATAACGTTACGGATGAGCATAACTACATTCACAATCAATCAGCATAGCTAAAGTTTAAATTTAATTAAAAATAGTTATAGGCCTATGTAATTGTAGCCAATCTGACTGGCATAACCATACATAAAACAATGAAAATATGTCTCCTTTATGGATTTCAATCAACACGAAACTTGCTAGCAAGCCATAGCAGAGAATGACGTTTGTTTACCGCTGTCCTGACGAAGTGAAGCTGAAGGCACGGAAAACTTTGACATGCCTTTGACATGCTTTGGCAGATCTTTTTTTGCCTTGGAAAAACCTGTACTTTTGTTTTGCTGAATATTTTCAAGAGGCCTTGGTCTAGTCACAGTTGAAAGGCCACGATGGAACCTTTTGATTAAAGTTAGTAGCGATTCAAGTAAAGTACATGACACTTATTTTTTAAATACACTGTATATTTTTTTTACTGATTCCCCTTAAGGTCATGTCTGGACAGGGGTTTACTTCAAAATCAATCAAAGTTTGGCCGTCGTAAATGATGGGAACAGCGAGGCAATTTCATTTGAAGAGCGTGCTGGACTTTTTTGTGCACGTTTGAGAAAGAAAACAGAGCATTACGACGAAGCCCAGCGTTGACCACTACGCAGAGGCGAGTTTTGAAATGACAAAATTATGTTAGTGTGAAACTTCGGCAGGCCAATCTTAAAGTTAAGCCATCCAAGTGTAATAATTGTGATGCGGGCTCCCCGCTCAGCAGGAAATTACTGCCATTAAGGTCTGCCTGAATAACCACAAACACGAGGTACAGTACAAAAATAACAATCTTTATTCCAGCAATCTTAAATATATAATCCATAAAATGGGTGAGGAGAGGTACAGTCACTTGGAGCGGCTAGGCAGGCCAATACAGTCAAGTACGGTTTCACGTTAAAGCCCCTTCACACAGGACTAACTGTAGCTTAAAGCCCAGCTTTAAACACGGCAAGCTCACACCCTCTATAAGGCACGCTAATGAACACAGCACGCTAACACCCTCTATTGAGGCACACGACACCCTCCAACAAGAGGCACTGCAAACTCTCACCCCTAGTACAGCACGGCAATACGCCCAAAAAGGTGAAACCGTACGGATGCCCCGTCTATGACTCGCAGCTACCCCACCCTCGCTTGTACTCTCTCCCCACACTTGATTACAAATAAGCCAATCTAAAACACACATTAATTGTAGTACTTAACTCGCCCACTTGGCGAGACCCTCCCCCAGGGTCTGAGCTTGGGACGCCGTCCAACTCCCCGGGGAAACTGCTTCACTGGACGGCGTAGACTGGGTTATACTAGTTGCGTCGGTGGTCACCCCAAATGACAGGGAGTAATACAGGCTGTAGCGGTTTATGGCACTCGTCTATGATCCCCCGGCCCTGACTCTCTACAGGAGGTAGTCAATCCTCCCCTCCTAACACAGGAACAGCTAACCCCCTTATTCTAGCTATCTTCGTCGCCGGCAGTCCTAACCAACTGCGAACGACAACCTCCCTCCCAAAAGAGTGCCGAGCCGCAGTAGCAGAAAAGTCTCTCTATCTTGGCTCTGCCCAGTCTTTTATCAGCAATGTGTAGTCACACCTGTCATCAATTCAATTAATTGCCCCCACGTTTCATTCACATTACATTATTAACAGTAGAAATATGGAAAGCTGGAATTATCAGTGATTTAAGAATATATTCTTAAACCAGTCCATTAATCGTTTGATATTAAGTAAACATATAATTTTTTATTAAACTACTCAAAGTTGAGGATTTCATAAAACAACAAAATGTACGTTCTGTGGAAGCCAACTGCGAATTAGCAAGAGATCTATAGGTATAAACACTTCTATTTTGTGAAACTAAGTATTACTCTGGAATGACTTAAGACTCAGATCAACAAAAACGTTGCATTTGTGTTGATTTAAACAGTTTCAAAACGGTACACAGCGCGATTTTCTTCACCGCTGCGTGAATGTGCTGCGATTCTGACTACGTTGTAGACATTCGGTTTGCCCAGGCTACTGGTGGAACCAATGTCGCCGCAAAGTTAGCCAGAACCCAGAACAGCATCACTGTTGTTGCAATGCACTTGTTTTATCGTTTTTGTATGTGAAATTTTCCCACACTGGACTTTGTTTTAGCTCGTTTCATAGTTGAACAGCTCACCCTCTTCGATTTGAAGTTAACATTGGCTCTAACGACCACAGATGTGGTATTACATACATATTACATATCTATGCTAATGACAAGTAACTGTCGTCTCCTAGCAGCAATGTGATGACGTCACTCAAACAAATGCTTCTTAAAGGCACAGAACACATATTACTGGATACAGATACAACACACGCAGTGAATTTCAACCAAAAGAGGAGACCACAAACTGTTCAATTTAATCGTTTAATGTTAAACTCTTGATTAATCATCAATTAATCGACACCTCTAGTTGGAATATATGTTCAAAAAGTAAAAGGGACAGATGAGGGGCCCAACTAGGACATGCAATCCGTCCCTTTCTGTTTTTTAAACCTTTTGTACATGCTTTTACTCCCTTTGCATTATTATTTATTATTATTGCTAATTAAAAGCTTGACGCCACTAGAGAATAAAAAAAGGAATTTGTTTAAAATTATTGTCCCTTATTCATGTAAAAAATGCCATAAGGGTATTCTCAGGTTCCACATTTTTGAGAAACTTGGAACACTAGTATTCAAATGATCCTACAGCAATAAGTGTTTTCCTCTTTATCTCAGGAAAGTGGAGGATCTGCAGTTCACCGTAGAGGAGGCATGCATCACTAAAGGTGACCTGGAGGTAAACACGATGACCAACACACACACACACACACACACACACACACACACACACACACACACACACACACACACACACACACACATAGGAGAGTGACATGCCCACTGAACCAAGTAGGTCTGAACAATAAACACGGAGTAAACTTTTTCTCATATCTGGTTAAATTTTCCTGGTCGTTTCCTACAGATATGTATAGATTACTCTAGTATTAGTGTGTTAAAGAATAGCCATACACCAAAATGACTTTTTTTCTATTGAGCAAAACTAATTTCACAACAAACACAACATTTTATTGCAAAGTTCTTTTAGAATAATTATGTGATTGAGTCAGCATGACGCAATCATATACTGTTATCGCAAAGTCATATTTTTAATATAATGTCATTGCGTTGTAAAGGCTCCAGTATACTTCAAGCGAAAGTGAAGTTTTCCTGTTCGCTTGGTTCTCTTTCGCTTGTTCGCCGGGGCTGTGATGGTATACTTGTTCGCTACTGATTTGAGTTTGCGGTAGCTTACACCCCAATACAGCAGGGGGAACCAAACATTACGGATCGCAACAAAACATTACGAGTGGTTACAAGTTTTAAAAGTTTTCTTATTTTTTAACTTCTTCAGTTAAGCTGCTCTCAAAAGTATTCATAGTTTAGGATAAAATTCATACAGTAAATGCTGTATCCTGAAATCACACGCAGCCATCCAAACCTTTCGTCAGCGCAGGCTGCCACCCACCATATACTTGGACCAATCACATAGGATGTTCGCTACTGTTCGCTTTTGCCGCGTTCGCCGAGCTAGAAAAAATGGGCTGCACAGGTCCAGGCAAGCGAACAACCAAAGCGACGTCGCATTGCTGATTTTTGTTCGCCTACCCACTGTGAAAGCGAAATATTTCGCTTTCGCTTGAAGCATTATAATTTTCTTATTTATTTTATTTATACAGGGTTAACCGACTGAGACCAGGTGTCTTTTACAGCAGTGCCCTGTTTAGAGGCAGAATATATAAATTACAACAACAAAAATAAATAATAAATAAGCAAAAATAACAAAAATAATTTGCAATACAATATTAACAATACGGTACAATATTTAAGTTTCAACCAAAACAAGAACATTCTTCAGCTCCCAAATCCTCTAGTAAAAGCTTTATTTGTTCAACAGAAACAAATTTTTGTAATTTCAATTCCTGTTGAATCTTGTTCCATTTACCCGAGGCAAAACAAATTAAATTGTAAAACTGATTTACCCAGTTCTGTGTTCACTTTGCGGCTTTCAAGGGTGATATAGTGAGCATAATATTTCTTATCATCAAGAGCAGTAACTATATAATTTACTACAAGAGTAGCTGCTGTAATAGTACTATGACCAGCTTTCAAACCTGACTGAAAAGAGCTTAAAATATTATTAGTGCACAAGAAAGCACAAAGCTGTTAATTTACAAGATGTTCTAACATCTTTGCTAGACATGGGAGTTTGGAGATAGGTCTGTAATTATTTAAGTCACTTGCATGCCCCCCTTTATGTAAAGGAGTAACCAGAGCTGATTTCCATATTTTAGGTATTAAACCAGAAGTGATTGTAAAATAAAAAATGTGTCAGGGGCTCGGCTATGAAGGGGGCAGAAAGCTTTAGTAGATACGGGTCTAATTGATCTGCACCCATACAGCTTCTCATACACTGGGAGTTGCATAGGGCATGTACAACTTCCAAGCAATCAAATTGTCTAAAAGAGAAGGAAACACCATTTCCATGGGAATTAAATGGGAATATCTCTTTACTACACCAGTGTAAACGACATCTCCTGGTGCCATTTGTGGCCCAATAGCTCTGCATTGTTCAAGAAGTGAACCCAATTTTATAAAATGATGGTTAAAAGCTTTACAAATCTCTTTTTTATCAGTTACAGGACTGGACTCTAGCATTATTTGCTGGGGGAGAAAGGATGAAACACTGCCTTAAAGTGATTTAACCACTTTCCAGAATTTTGCTGAATTGTTTCCACATTCAAATAAATTATTCAAATAGAATGTAGATTTAGCACTTTTCACCATGTACGTAGATGTATTTCTAAGATGTCTAAATGTTTGCCAGTCCACATCACAAGCAGTAGATCTAGCCAAAGCCCAAACTTTGTTTCTCTGTAATATTTTCTCTCTTGTTTCATAAGTATACCAAGGATTGCTTCTATTTTTCATTCTACATTTCTTAAAAGGGGCATGTTTGTTTGCTAATGAATTAAAAATAGCTAGAAAACATTCAAGAGCAAATTCAGAATCTGGAAATAGAGCTATAGATGACAGATCACTGTCATATATGTCACATTAAAATGCCTGCTCTACAAATTTCTTAAAAGACCTCTTATAGACATACTGAGATCCAGATCTGTGTGTTTTAGTGTCTCTAATACAACCAACTGGACAGTGATCACAGTGTGTGGGAACACACAGGAATGTGTGTATTTATTGGAATGTAGTGGCCTTCAATCAGCTCTCCCAGCCTCAGCCTTCCCCTAAAGGGCCGGCTCTCCATTTTTTCCTCTTCGGTGGGGAACCTGCCACAGGCTGGGGCACCACAACATCCAGTCCAAGTTAAAGTCCCCCTTAGTAACAGCTTCAGATCTCATCAAAGATATAAGTAACTGACAAACTGGTTAGAGAAGTTGAATTTGTGGAAGGCGGACGATACACACCCACAACAACGAGAGGTAACTGTGACCTAGATTAACATTGATCACTAAAAGTTGAAATTGACCTGGGACTGAGGTGAAAACCTTTACAGATACATTTAAATAGTTTCGGGCATAAATAGCAACACCACCTCTTTTGATTCTATCTGCTCTGAAAATATTAAAACCATCTAAATTAACATCTAAATCTGAGACATGTCTAGTTAGCTAATATTCTGATATAACGATGATGTCGGAGTCAGAGTTACTTATCAAAATCCTTAATATGTCCATCTTTGTAATGAGGCTCCTAGCATTAAAATGCACAAGTCCAAGTCCTTTACGATGTTTGAAGTCACTGTGTCAACGACGGTTTAACAGATCTCTCTAATGCAGTCGCCTTCTATGCAGCTTGACGTGGCACTTGATCTGTTAATGAAAACCAAGGCATCCTTGGTCAGCTACAGAAAAATAGGCTTTGCTGCGGCACAGTCTACTACAAAAGACGTGTGAAGAAATCAATGTAGAGGCAATGCTTAAACAAAAGAGACTGAGACTCAAAAAATGAAGTTTGCCTATGAGTCCCCAGATGATCCCATCACAAATGCACTGAAAAAAATTGAAATTTTTTTTCCATGTAGTTGTGGATGCTGCCATTGCATCACTTGAGGAGAGGTTTAAGACCTTGGGAGAGGTGAATGACAAGTTTCACCAACTTGTCCAATGAGGAACTCACAGAACAGTGTGAAATACTCAGCAACACCTTTAAGCTGTGGCGAACAATCAGATACAGATGGGAGGGAACTAGCCAAGGAGTACTTGTTTCGCAGATTGTTAGATACTTTCTTGCAACTTTCGACAGAAGCGGGAACCGAGCCTGATTGTCCCGCCACCATGCAAGCGGATCCGAGTGGGAATCTAGCACTTCCTCTTGCAAATAACGGAATAGCTCAGTATCTGCACAGATTATCTTGTGGATTGGAGAGGAGATTTGTGTTTGTCCCTTTATTTTACAGAGGGGATCAGCCAGTTTCATTTTTTTTTGGGAGGGGCTCTCACTTACTCTTGCTTCTCCGTCTTCAGTCTCCGAAGTAGGGGATGGGCATGTTGTCACACTTTTCACACTGTCTAACATTTACTGGGCACAATACATCAAAATGGTATGAATGTCATATCAAATTAAAGAAGGAAGTCTTGGGCACATATTTCATATTCATTACAACTTCATGTCTTATTTCAGGAGTTGTAAACCGTTTAATAGAGTGTGTGCACTTTTGACAACTTCCCCCAAGTTGTCACACTATGTCGGGCTGGTTGTCACATTGGATTATCAACAATTATGAACACAACTAGTACATTTTGAATAATTTACTTTAATTTCAAATTTAAAACCAAATTCAACTTTGTTAAAGAACTCAAAATAAAACAATCAAGCATAGCGAATCTGTCATCTTGTGTGGATATAGGATATACCTACTGTCTGGTAAAGTAAGCGTGTACTGAGTTAGTGGACATTACCACACAGGCCAGAGCTGCTCTAGTGTAGTCAGGGATATGTCTGCTGCTATAAACTGTAAATATATATAATAATCAATTTATAGTAACATTTAATACTATTATCACATGTGACAACTTGCCCCTAAGTCATTGAGACAACTTGCCCCAACCTGACATTTGTGCTAATGTTGGCAAATGCACGAGGTTAGCTCAACACAGGACTGCAGATAAAGTATCAAAATACATGTAAATCTCTCCTCTACTCTGTGCAAAATCATAATTTTGAACATTCATACTTTACAAAGTTTTATTGCAACATATGTAAATTGCCAATTTTTTACTTCTGAAGGAGACAAATAAGAAACTTGTGCTCACCTCAGATTAGGGTGACCTTGACCACATATGAACAGGAACTTGACTGTAGAACAAGATGTCACACAAAGTAGCTATTTGGTTTTTGAGACTGTGCCTCTAGTTTCTGAGAGATGAATAGTGTGACAACTTACCCGTGTGACAACTTACTCCCCTCTCCCCTACTTGGCTGCGTAGTACCCCGTCAATGCTCTGCTTTTCGGGCAACGCCAGCATCTCCTCCAGGAGTGCATCTTTTATGTCTTCCTCGAGGTTGCAGCCTTTGTATCGGGGGGTCAACGAATGCTGCCTTGGCCAACAGTTGCTGTTACAGGTGCATTGTATTTCTTTTCCAGCACCATGGTCATCTTTCGTGTTAGATTTTGAGTTAACTCTGTGTCTTCATCAGATGGGAGCAGAATATCTTCCGTCAGCAATTGAAATATTGGTTTTACTGAGGACGCTGTAACGGTCTTCTCGGCAGACAGCGCATCTGTAAAATCCGCAACTCTTTTTAGTGCTGCGTTAACCGATGTCTTCCAACATGGTTTGCCATGTTGGCTGCGCCTTTCATCCAATAATCTTCTAATGGCTGGGGCTTGCTCTAAAATAATAACAATAATAATTCATTTTATGTAGTGCTTTTCTCGAGACTCAAAGCGCTTTACACAAATTGGTCACCAATTAGTTACACAGAACGAACAACGAATGGACCAAGGGCTATCAAACACAACGCTCAGTCTGAGTGATACCAAGGTAGCCAATTTGCGCCAGACTTGCTCACACACATATATGACACACAGACCGATTCCAGGTGAATTGGCAGTGACTGGTCAGGGCACTGGTAGGAGAATGGAGCATGTTTTTTGATGGTGGGAGGAAACCGGAGTACCCGGAGGAAACCCACACAAACACGGGGAGAACATGCAAACTCCACACAGAAAGGCCATTGGGTCAGGTGGTGTTTGAACCCAGGACCTTCTTGCTGTGAGGCACCAGTACTAACTACTGAGCCACCGTGCTGCTGCCCTCTATAATTTTTTGCTTGGTTCCCCACCTGGTCGGTGAATATATGACAACGAATAATATATTAGTTTTCTAAAGTAGGCTATTCCAAAATAGGCTAATACTAGAATATTTTGGATAATAATAAATTGCACGGGATAACTTTCATGCACGGGATGAAAAAAAAGATCTTGTTTCATATCCAATTAGACTTACATACATACAACAGTGCACCTGTGATATACATAAAATACCTATATATAAATCCAATTGAAGATATAGGCCATATGCACTCAATTCAAAGATAAATTAACCGTTCAAGTTAACCTAGAGTAAATTAAAATAAAATAATAAATAATAAAATAAAAGCAGAATTGACTTGTTTCTTAACAGTTTAGTTTAACTTTGTAGGCTACAAATTCTAGTTGGCTATTTAATAATATGAATGATTTAAAAAAAATGTATTATTATTAACAAACAAACAAACAAACAAATAAATAAATAAATAGCCTATAAGGAAATATGAATCGACGTTTATCCCAACTCACCAGAACTAAGCAGTGTTGGGGCAGTTGGAGCTCAGCTTGTTCTTTCTGCAGTTTATTCTTCTTTGCCAGCTTTGTGAGAAAGTCATCACCAATGTTCTGCATAAACCCATGGCTCGGGCTGTGCGGTCCTTTTCTGCCGTCAGTGCGTTGGTCACAGCTAAATGTAGATTATGGCCAAAGCAATTTAGCCATTGCCAGCCAAGGTTTTGCACTGCCGCAACAATGTTTGCCCCGTTGTCTGTTGTGATGCACGTGAGTTTCCTTTCGTTCAGTGACCACTCTTGGAAACATGAGCAGAGGGCTTTAGCCAGATTGTCGGCAGTGTGGCTTTCTGGCATGAAAACAGTCTCCAAATATTTTGAGTACAGTTCCCAATTTGCGCTAACATAATGCAGGGTCGGACTCATATAGGGCATCGTGTTGACACTCGACCACAAATCTGTTGTGGCCTAGAAGTAGTCGACATCCTTCAATTCCAGATTGATGCTTTCCTTCAATTTGAAATACATTTCAGGTACCGCTGTTCCAGAAAAGCATTTTCTATCTGGAAGGACATATTGCTTGTCAAAGGCATGTAGCATGGCATGGCTTTAAAGGCTGGCTTTTCGACAGTTTGAAATGGCAGCATCTCCACAACCAAATAGCGAGTCACACGGTCTAAAAGCGCTTGCCACTGGCTGCTGTCACGCCGGTGTTCTAAAATTCTGAGCCTCCCCCTCAGGATGGGCTACCTTCGCAAACTGCACATGAGCATTTACTTGGTAGCGCATTCTGATCAGTCATTTCTCCCTGTCAAAATGGGCTACCAGGGCTTTAATGTGTTAAAAAGTATGCATTTACTTCAAAACACAGGGTAGCGCATTCTTAGCAGTCATTTCTCCCTTTCAAAATGGGCTACCTCATACTATTCAATTGAGGTAGCCCATTTGGAGGGGAGGCTAAATTTTTCAGTTGTATTTGTTTCAATTTTTCAGTTGTATTTGATAATATGTGCTACTGGAAAGCCCATTCTGAGGGGAGGCGCAAATTGTCAGAACACCGGTACTTTGTTGATTTGGCAAAGGCCTCTGTGACTCCCAACTGTTGCATACCTCGTAATTTTTTACTCTTTATTTGCAAAGAAAATACTTACATTTGTGGTTTTCTTTTTTTACCAGTGAAGTAGGCCTCCATCTTGGCGGTGATTTGCAAGGCTTTCTGGGAGATTTCTTAACCCTCGTTTTCAAGTGTGCCTTTGGAAAATCTCTGTTTCGAGGGCTACATGGCCCTTCCCCTAAGCCTTAGCCCTCGATCACGAAGGGAATTGGGACACCACTAGCCCTACGCGTGAACGCGCAAAACGAAGGGTTAGGGCCAAGGGGTGTAAAATAGGCAATTCAGGCCTTTTTTTTTTATTTGAGGTCAAGTATGGCACGCCCCCTTCAAAACGCATGGAGCTTGTCTGAGGAGGACGCTGCTATTGTCCGTGGAACGCGCTAGCTATATTAGCTTGCATTGAGTTCCTTTAGTATATAATTTCACTTTTTACCTCACGATTTGAAATATGGTTATGTGCTCACAAACAGTATAATATGTTCTAACTACCATATTAATTGCCACCAATTCTGTAGTCCGTTTTTTTTATATATATTTTACTTTATTGTGCTGTACCGCAAAGAAAAGGCTACAAGAAAGTAAGCGCGAAAAGTGATGTTGAGTTACACAATTGTGTGGGGGCAGATATAGATAAATACATTTTCACTCATGAAACACTGTATATTCAAGCCTTTCATTACTTATGTATTTACCACTTACTGATTCAGTTTCTGTTTTTCAGGTTGCAGGGCAGACTAGAGAAAGGACCAGAGCAGCTACTGCAAAAAGCAGCTACTTTTTCAGTGAGGGAAAATGCTTAGCAAATCAACCACCGCATAGTAGCCTTACTAGCTTACATTGAGAGTTAACCTACTGTACAACTCAAGTTTCTACCTCAATAATTGAAATTTGGTTAAGCATATACATGTACTGTAATATTTTCTGAACATCATATTATTGCCTGCAATTCTGTGAACCGTTCCATGGTAAATTATAAGATTATGAATATGAATGGGTAGGAGGTGGAAGACGGTCCCATACGGAACAAACATGTATTTGAAATACATTTTTACTGACCAAAATTTCTCACATGTATGTCCGATACATTTCACAGTTTTAAATGCATTTCAAAATTTATTTCATCTTTCATAAAATGCATTTTTACCTTTAAATGCATTCCAGAAATCCATTTCAACTTGTTGAAAAAGTTCACTTGAATTAAAGATAACGTTGCAGATTGTACGCTATTTACAATCCAGCTCACTGAGCTCAGCAGTAGGCTAGTAATTAGAAAACAAGTAGCCTTTTATGCATTTCATAGCCTCTGTTTATTGTTACACATTTAACAGAGGCTGACATAAGACATTTTTACATTTTAATTTCACTTTTATAATCACTGTAACTGAGCTTACTCAACAAAGCATATTTCTAAGATTACTTTAAATATTGAAAATAAAATAAATTCTAAGGTGATTTTACTGAATTTCCGACACGCCTATAAGGTATATTTATTAATTTGTTTGATTAATAAACATTTACAAAATCACAACCAAGATTAGGAATTGACTGTCTAATCACTTGTCTTAAAAAAAACAAAAAAACTTGAAAATGCGTTTAGCTTGTGGGAGCACGGTACTCGGGAGTTGGCAGCATAGCTGCTGGGAGATTTGACGAACGAGAAATGGCTGCTGCATATGCTCATGGTCAAGGCAACGGGTAAGGACGGTTAATGTTGAGAATTTCTCTAGAAGCTATCTACATTTCTGGGTCACTTTAAATTATTTGTTGATGGTTCAAGCTAGGTAAGCTATATCTTGAACTGTTAGTCTGCTGAATGTTCGAGGAAACTAGCTACGCTAGCAAAGTAAGTAGCTATTGGGGTAGCTAGCCATTTCTCTCACACAAATTTTTTTTTTTATTATATTGACTAGCTTGAAGTTCACTAATTCGCCTTAGAGCTAGTGGGGACTTAATGGATGATAATGAAAACAACATTTATAAGGGCAATGGAAAAATACCTAGCTCCAGTTTCTTGCTAATTCCTTGGATTCCCCACCCATGAAAGGGCGGGTAATGTTAGCTGATCAACTGCTATCTCGCCATCTAGCGTAACAATAGCTAACGTTAGCATGTCACATTGCCCCCGCTACTATTACTAACACATTTATTTTTAAAGTACTGTTCTCTTGTCTTTGTTGCTAGGAAAGTCCAACCAACCAATGTGTACTGTATGGCTATGCTCTCCCCCTAGAATCCGTCCACAGTCCATGCCGATCTAGTGAAACTCAGGTAAGCAATCGCTACAGTTCAATGACATTATTGCAGATCCTGTAAATGGGAGCTAAAACACTTGAAGGATAACACTAGCTATATATTGTAGCATTTAACTCCAGCTCACTGCTCAGCAGTAGGGTGAGCAGGTGCTAACTCATTTGGGACACATTTACATTTAAATTTCACTTTTAAATCCCATGTACTCTTGAAGACCTCAAAAAATAAATAAATAATTAACAACCTAAAAGTAATACTTTCTGATCATAAGTAAATTCTAAATTGGGAAATCTAGCAAATTTGCAGAATGAGGGATACCATATATTGTCTAGATCAATATTATTTCTTTTTACTATATCTTGAACTGTTACTCTGCTGAATGTTCGAGCAAACTAGCTACGCTAGCTAAGTAAGTAGCTAACAGGGTAGCTAGCCATTTCACTCACGCAAACATATATTTTTTAAATGATATTGACTAGCTTGAAGTTCACTAATTTGCTTGAGAGCTAGACTTAATGGACAATAATAAAAATAACATTTTGGTAATGGAAAAATACCTAGTTCCAGTTGCTTGCTAATTCCTTGGATTCCCCACCAATGAAAGGCACGTAATGTTAGCTGATCAACAGCGGGTTGCGGGTGCTCCTCATGGGAATTTTGCCCATGTACTCTTGAAGACCTCTTATAATCAGAAAGTATTACTTTTAGGTTGTAAGTAAATTTTGAATTAGGAATTTTAGCAAATTTGAAGAATGAGGGATACCACAAATTGTCTTTCAATATTGTTTCTGTCTGGGAAAAACTAATAGGACCAGGGGACTGTCCAGCGTGACCCATTGGACCCACCTACAATCAAAGCTATACAGTATATAGTGAGTATAAACAGTCGGGGATAGTTGATTCGCACATCAATTGTTTCCATATGTACAGATAACCTTTAGTGGCAAATTAACTTTTCAATATGGACCTAAAACTCTCCTATTATTTTTTAAAAATATTTCCGGGGTAGGATGTTTAGTAAGAATGATACTGTCTCCAAAAGCCTGACACCATGCATAGTGTTTTTGTAGCTTTTCACCTACTTTTCCCTAATTTATTTGATTTACAGAAGCCACGATGCGGAGGGACCCGTCATGCACCAGAGGCCAGTTGTGCACGAGTGTCAATAAGAGGACAAAAATTCTATATAAATCTATTATTTTTCTTATTCTAATAAATAATTATTTTCGGTCAATTATTGTTTGTGTCTTTTCCTCACAAAGTTCTTCAATGTTCTTAAACTTCAAAAACGTCAGGTGTATTTATTGGCGGAAATCATATTTTGGAATATATTTGTACCATACATTTAGAATCCATTTCAAATGCATTCTATATTCTATGTGTGTGTGTTACTTCTAAACGCTCGTTCCTATCGTCAGAAAGCTGTGTGTGTGTGTGTGTGTGTGTGTGTGTCTTACTTCTGAACGCTTGTTCCTATAGTAGTCAGAAAGTCTTCCCATTGCTGATTCAGGTTCTCAGAGCCCAGCTTGAAAAAACTGATCTGAGAGACAAGAGTGAGAGAAAAAGGGGAGTAAGGGGCTGGAGGATGGATGGGAAGTAGTATGTAGGGTGTAGACTGGAGGCAGGGAGGTAGTGTGTAGGGTGTAGACTGAAGGAAGGGAATTAGTATGTAGGGTGTAGACTGGAGGCAGGGAAGTAGTATGTAGGGTGTGGACTGAAGCAAGGGAAGTAGTATGTAGGGTGTGGACTGAAGCAAGGGAAGTAGTATGTAGGGTGTTGACTGGAGGCAAGGAAGTAGTATGTAGGGCGTGGACTGAAGCAAGGGAAGTAGTATGTAGGGTGTAGACTGGAGGCAGGGAGGTAGTATGTAGGGTGTAGACTGGAGGCAGGGAAATAGTATGTAGGGTGTAGACTGGAGGCAGGGAAATAGTATGTAGGGTGTAGACTGAAGGAAGGGAAGTAGTATGTAGGGTGTAGACTGGAGGCAGGGAAGTAGTATGTAGGGTGTAGACTGGAGACAGGGAAGTAGTATGTAGTGGATCATACCTGCCCCTGCATGGGTTAGGGTTAGGGTAGGGTGTAGGGTGTACCTGCCCCTGCATGGGTTAGGGTTAGGGTAGGGTGTAGGGTGTACCTGCGCCTGCATGGGTTAGGGTTAGGGTAGGGTGTAGGGTGTACCTGCCCCTGCATGGGTTAGGGTTAGGGTAGGGTGTAGGGTGTACCTGCCCCTGCATGGGTTAGGGTTAGGGTAGGGTGTAGGGTGTACCTGCGCCTGCATGGGTTAGGGTTAGGGTAGGGTGTAGGGTGTACCTGCCCCTGCATGGGTTAGGGTTAGGGTAGGGTGTACCTGCCCCTGCATGGGTTAGGGTTAGGGTGGGGTGTAGGGTGTACCTGCCCCTGCATGGGTTAGGGTTAGGGTAGGGTGTAGGGTGTACCTGCCCCTGCATGGGTTAGGGTTAGGGTAGGGTGTAGGGTGTACCTGCCCCTGCATGGGTTAGGGTAGGGTGTAGGGTGTACCTGCCCCTGCATGGGTTAGGGTTAGGGTAGGGTGTAGGGTGTACCTGCCCCTGCATGGGTTAGGGTTAGGGTAGGGTGTAGGGTGTACCTGCCCCTGCATGGGTTAGGGTTAGGGTAGGGTGTACCTGCCCCTGCATGGGTTAGGGTTAGGGTAGGGTGTAGGGTGTACCTGCCCCTGCATGGGTTAGGGTTAGGGTAGGGTGTAGGGTGTACCTGCCCCTGCATGGGTTAGGGTTAGGGTAGGGTGTAGGGTGTACCTGCGCCTGCATGTAGCCCAGCAGCGGCTCTAGTAGAGCGACCTTCTTCTTGTACTGCAGAGTGTTGAGAGCGCTGAAGTAGTGCATCATGGTCTGGTGCTGCTTCTTCCTGGAGGTATAGACATCCTCCACCACTTCTTGTTTCACCTGGAGACACACACACACACACACACACACACACATAAACACACACACACACACACACACACACACACACACACACAAACAGATAAACACAGCAACACAAGCACAGATAGATATCAAATCATGTCAATGATCAAATCAAATCATGTTTATTTATAGAGCACGTTTAAAACAGGCAGAGCTGACCAAAGTGCTGTACAATGCATTCAGATACAGTATTTCAAACATAACAACAACAATACAGAAAAAAACATTTGTGATACATATACATACTATATACAAGCTAAGTGCATAGCAAACCACTAAGATGCAAGGCTAATGAAAATAAATAAGTTTTGAGCTGGGACTTGAAGGAATCAACAGAAGGGGCGAATCTGATAAGAGAGGGAAGGCTGTTCCATAATTTAGGTGCCGTTACAGCAAATGCACGGTCACCTCTGAGTTTTACTTTGGAGTGTGGGATGGACAGGAGTCCCATTTCAGAAGACCTAAGAGGCCTGGGGGTAGTGCATGGTCTCAATAGATCTGTGATGTAGGAGGGAGCAAGTTGGTTCAATGCTTTGTAGACAAATAGTAGGATCTTGAAAATCAATTCTAAAGCGAACTGGAAGCCAGGGAAGCGAGGTCAAGATGGGGAAATATGGTCCCTCTTTTTGGATCCAGTCAAAAGCCTGGCTGCAGCGTTTTGGACCAGCTGCAAGCGGGACAAAGATGACTGGCTGATTCCAGTGTAAAGGGAGTTGCAGTAGTCCAGATGGAAAAGAATTAGAGCATGGGTGACCTTTTCCAAATCCAATTCAGGGTCTATAATTGAAAGAAACTGGATTTTACCACTGCATTTATCTGCTTGTCAAATATAAGAGCAGAGTCAAAAATAACTCCAAGGTTCTTGGAGTGGGGTTTTAAATAGGAGGAAAGATTACCTAAATTCCTGGTAATTGAGTTAATGGAGTTAGGAGGGCCAAAGAGAAAAACTTCGGATTTGTTTTAATTTAACTGGAGAAAATTGTGAGCCATCCAGAATTAAATTTTCTCAAGGCGTTCTACAGTGCATCCGGAAAGTATTCATACCCCTTCACTTTTTCCACATTTTATTATGTTACAGCCTAATTCCAAAATGGATTAAATAAAAAATATTCTCAACATTCTACATACAATACGCATAATGACAAAGTGAAAAAAGTATTTTTTTTAGAATTTTTTGCAAATATATTAAAAATAAAAAACAAAAATATCACATGTACATAGGTATTCACACCCTTTGCTGTGACACTCAAAATTAAGCTCAGGGCCATCCCGTTTCCATTGATCATCCTTGAGATGTTTCTACAACTTGATTGGAGTCCACCTGTGGTAAATTAAATTGATTGGACATGATTTGGAAAGGCACACACCTGTTTATATAAGGTCCCACAGTTGACAGTGCATGTCAGAGCACAAACCAAGTTATGAAGTCCAAGGAATTGTCTGTAGACCGAGACAGGACTGTATCGAGGCACAGATCTGGGGAAGGGTACAAAAAAATCTCTGCAGCATTGAAGGTCCCAACGAGCACAGCCAAGATAACAAAGGAGTGGCTTCGGGACAAGCCTGTGAATGTCCTTGAGTGGCCCAGCCAGAGCCCAGACTTGAACCCGATTGAACAGCTTTGGAGCGATCTGAAAATGGCTGTGCACCGACGCTTCCCATCCAACCTGATGGAGCTTGAGACGATCTGTAAAGAAGAATGGGAGAAACTGCCCCAAAATAGGTGTGGCAAGCTTGTAGCATCATACTCAAGAAGACTTGAGGCTGTAATTGCTGCCAAAGGTGCTTCAACAAAGTATTGAGTAAAGGGTGTGAATACTTATGTACATGTGATATATTTTTTTTTTTTTTTTAATACATTTGCAAAAAATTCTTAAAAACTTTTTTCACTTTGTCATTACGCAGTATTGTGTGTAGAATGTTGAGAACATTTTTTTATTTAATCCATTTTGGAATCAGGCTGTAACATAATAAAATGTGGAAAAAGTGAAGGGGTATGAATACTTTCAGGATGCACTGTATGCGTAAATAGAAACAAAACTACATGAGGTAAGCTGTCAGGCAATCCTTATCTATCAAGTGAGATAATTTACACCTCTACTCACTGACCTGCGGCCAATCAGATGACCCCGGCCACCTTCCCGGGACACCCCTATCTCTAACTAGCTTAAATAGCTTTCTCAACTAGAAAACTATGCTTTTAAAACATCCGAAACGCAACCTGTAGGCCACAAGTTGTTGTTACTCCGGTTGATATAATTGCACCCCCTCTTTCCTTGAACACGCGGTCTGCCAGCAACTCTCAGAACAAAGGAATTAGGCCTTTGACCTCACTACAGGCCGGAAAGCTCCTTGCAACATTTTCTTACTTATTTACTTAAGTAGTAGTCACACCCTTTACTCAATACTTTGTTGAAGCACCTTTGGCAGCAATTACAGCCTCAAGTCTTCTTGAGTATGATGCTACAAGCTTGCCACACCTATTTTGGGGCAGTTTCTCCCATTCTTCTTTGCAGATCGTCTCAAGCTCCATTGGGTTGGATGGGGAGCGTCGGTGCGCAGCCATTTTCAGATCTCTCCAAAGATGTTCAATCGGGTTCAAGTCTGGGCTCTGGCTGGGCCACTCAAGGACATTCACAGGCTTGTCCCGAAGCCACTCCTTTGTTATCTTGGCTGTGTGCTTAGGGTTGTTGTCCTGTTGGAAGGTGACCCTTCGCCCCAGTCTGAGGTCCAGAGCGCTCTGGAGCAGGTTTTCATCAAGGATCTCTCTGTACATTGCTGCATTCATCTGTCCCTTGATCCTGACTAGTCTCCCATTTCCTGCCACTGAAAAACAACCCCACAGCATGATGCTGCCACCACCATGTTCACTGTTGGGATGGTATTGGCCAGGTGATGAGCAGTGCCTGGTTTCCTCCAGACATGACGCTTGGCATTCAGGCCAAAGAGTTCAATCTTGGTTTCATCAGACCAGAGAATTTGGTTTCTCATGGTCTGAGAGTCCTTTAGGTGCCTTTTGGCAAACTCCATGCGGGCTGTCATGTGCCTTTTACTGAGGAGTGGCTTCCGTCTGGCCACTCTACCATAAAGGCCTGATTGGTGGAGTGCTGCAGAGATGGTTGTCCTTCTGGAAGGTTCTCCCATCTCCACAGAGGAACACTGGAGCTCTGTCAGAGTGACCATCGGGTTCTTGGTCACCTCCCTGACCAAGGCCCTTCTCCCCCGGTTGCTCAGTTTTGTCGGGCGGCCAGCTCTAGGAAGAGTCCTGGTGGTTCCAAACTTCTTCCATTTGCGAATGATGGAGACCACTGTGCTCGTTGGGACCTTCAATGCTGCAGAAATGTTTTTGTACCCTTCCCCAGATCTGTGCCTCGATACAATCCTGTCTCGGAGGTCTACAGACAATTCCTTGAACTTCATAACTTGGTTTGTGCTCTGACATGCACTGTCAACTGTGGGACCTTATATAAACAGGTGTGTGCCTTTCCAAATCTGACTGGAATTGACTGGAATTTATCTAGAATATGATGTTGTTCTAGATAAGGTACCAACTGGGACAGAATTACCTTTTCTAGTATCTTGGATAAGAAAGACAGTTTTGAAATGGGTCTGTTGTTGTTAAGCGCAGTGCAATCCAGGTTTTTTTTTTTTTTAATAGGGGCTGGACCACGGCGTGTTTGAAACAGGATGGGACAGAGCCGGAGGCCAGGGAGCTATTTACAATGGCAAGAATGCTGGGACCAGTTGTGTTAAAGGTCTCCTTTATCAGGCGAGTAGGAACAACATCTAGGGGGCACATGGTAGGCTTCAAGCTGGTAACAGTATCTTTGAGAGATGTAAGAGAGATTGGATGAAAATAGTTCAGTTGGGAAGAACAGGCTAGGATAATCTGTTGGTCACAGATTTGAGCTGAGATGTTGGCTCTTACTGATAAAAAAAGTAGAGAACTCTTCACATTTTACAATGGACCCTTCAAGACTCGGACTTGGAGGAGGACAAGTTAGTGATTTAAATTGTTGCGAAAAGGACCTTAGGGTTATGACAGTTTTTTAAATGATGTCAGCATAAAATATTCAGTTCTCGCCCTCTTAACAGCCTCTTAATATTGGACTAGCTGGTCTCTCAAAATGTCAAAGGAAATATGAAGTTTGTCTAGTTTCCACCTGCGCTCAGCTTTTCTGTATTGCCTCCTTAAAGCTCTGGTGATGTAATTTAGCCACGGTTGAGATTTAGGCTTTGGCTTTTTTATTCTGAGGGGAGCAACAGAGTCAAGAATGGAGGAGCAGTTAGAACCAAACAAGGAGGAGAGTTCCTCTGTGTTAAGTTGAGGAGGGGAGGCCTTAATAATGTGGATTTAAGGGGCAGTTGAAAAGGCAGCAGAGAACATTTTGACAACAGAGGTATTTATATGGCAGGAACAGCGAGCAGGGAGGAGAGCTTTTGAGGGTATAACAGGGAGAGATGTATCAAACAGAATCATACAGTGATCAGAAAGACGGGTTAATTATTTCAAGATTGTTAATAGGAAAATCAGAAGACAGAACTTAATCAAGAGTATGCTATGGGGTCATTAGTCAATTGACCGTAGCTTTGCGTAAGATGGCGTATGCTGGCGCACACTGGCTGCCGCTCCGTCTCTGAAAGTATCGCTACTTTGGATTAAACAAAGAAACAGTCTCTACTTCTACCACCAACAGAAGATTCACGTGTCATGTTACACTGTCAAGACCGTGGTCATCGTTTTATAACCATCCTGGACCTGTACATCCCGACCGACATCTTTCCTGTACTGAGATGTCTTGTGGAGTTCCTGGCGTGCTCGTCCTGTCTAAACTCTCCGGAGTGGTGATTTCTTACTACAACCACTGCACAACACAAGGCCCACGGATTGTCCCTCCAGGATCCATCCGTCCTGGTGTGTTCAGTCCAGTCGGGTCTGATCGTGCCCTCCGCTAGCCTGCCTGCTAGTGCTACTGATCACCGCTCCGGTCCGCTCCTCGCCACTGACAGCACGTCTACGGGACCCTTGGCCTTTTCCCCGGACTTCAGATGTTCAACGCTTCGTGGTTTTTCCTGTGCTCCTCGTTCCTCATCTCCGGGATCACCGGGACCCCTGGACTGCCAACTGGCGCTAGCTCAGCGGAGGCGTCTAGCCGGTTTGTAGCTAGTGCTAGCCTCCTGTTAGCACCTGTCCTCCACAACATGTCGCTTCAGTGCTCTGCCTCCACTCTTCTCCATCTCAACAGCCGCCACCGCCCGTCCTGCACTGACGCTCTTCAACAACTTGGAATACTCCGCAGCTGCCGTCCTCCACACAGAGGCTCTGGTCGCATCTTCACCTACAACTTTTCATCTCCTAACGCCATCCCGTCCTTCTGGTCACACCGCTCCCCTACTTCCTCATTACGTCATCACAACAAACCCCATGTGAAACTGGCCAATCTCCGTCCACTCCCTCTGTGCTCACAGCCTATCACTACACAGCGCAACCTGAAGCTATCCTTTCTCAACACTCGATCCCTCAACAATAAAAGCCTCATCTTAAACTATTTCATTTTTGACAATAACCTGGACTTTCTTTGTTTAGTTGAAACCAGGCATAAACCCTTGGACTATTTTTCCCTCAATCAGACCACACCACCTGGATACACCTACACTGAAACTCCTCGCCCTGATGGGTGGGGAGGAGGAACTGCAGTTATCTACAGAAAGGACATTAAAATCACTACCATCTCCCTCCCACACATCCACACATTCGAATACACTGTTTTTAAACTGTCTGGTTCCACTCCCTTAGTCACTGCTGTCATCTACCGCCCCTCTTAGCCAAACCCCTCCTTCCTCTCTGATTTTACAGATTTCCTTACCCAGCTTTGTGCCATCTCACCTTCCATCCTCCTCCTCGGCGACTTCAACTTCCACATCGACAACTCTGACTCCAAACCTGCAGCTGATTTTCTGGACCTTCTTAACTGCTTCAACATCACCCGACATGTCAATTTCCCCACCCACACCCGCGGTTACATCCTGGATCTGGTCTGCACTACTGGTCTCACAATCCCCAAACTCTCCAGTCACAACCTCCATATATCTGACCACCTGGCAATCACACTGGACATTGACATCCCTCTTCCCATCCCTAAAAACAAACCCACAATCACATTCCGTAACCTCAAATCCATTTCCTCCTCTGCTTTTTCAGCCTCCCTTTCTACCAAACTGTCAACCTCCCCTACCCCACCGTCTGACAACCCCACTAACCTTGTCATTTACTACAACAACACACTTTCCTCCTGCCTAGATGAACTTGCTCCAACAAAATCCAAAACAGTCTCCTTCACTCACACAGCACCCTGGTACACCCTGGAACTCCATAAAATCAAATCCCGTAAGCGCCAGCTTGAGAGACTGCACAAAACATCTGGTTTAACTGTCCACCTCCAAGCCTACACAGACTACCTCCAACAATATAAAGATGCCCTCAATGCAGCCCGGTCCAACTTCTACTCCAACCTCATACACTCTGGCTCCAACAACCCCAAAGCACTGTTTTCCACAATCAACAAACTGCTCAAACCCACTGACAATACCACTTCATCTTTTACAGTCAACAAATGCAATACCTTCCTGTCTTTCTTTCAATCTAAAATCGACACTATCTACAGTTCTCTCTCTCCATTCCAAGCCAAAACAGCTCTCTCACCTGATTCTCCTCCCCCCAGCAACTCTCCCATTTCCCCCCCATTTCTTCAGCTGATCTTTCCAAACTCCTGTCAGACATGAAAACCCCCACTTGCTCCTTGGACCCCATCCCTTCTGCACTTATCAAAGGCTGCCTCCCAATCCTCTCTCCTCTCATCACAACCATCATCAACTCCTCCCTTACCTCCGGTTCTGTTCCGCTGTCTCTCAAGCTGGCTGCCATCACTCCCATTCTCAAAAACCTGGTCTCGACCCTGGCATACTTTTTATTTTCCGGCCCATCTCCAACCTACCCTTTCTGTCCAAAATCCTTGAACGTACCATAGCTGCCCAACTCAAATCTCACCTCCACTCCGACAGTCTGTCTGAACCATTTCAGTCTGGTTTCCGCCCACACCACAGCACAGAAACAGCCCTCCTCAAAGTCACAAACGATCTCCTCCTCTCCTCCGACTCTGGCCACCTCAAGATCCTCATCCTCCTGGACCTCACAGCAGCCTTCGACACCATCAGCCACTCCATCCTCCTCTCCTGCCTCCAGAACTCACTCCACATCACTGGCTCCGTTCTCTCCTGGCTCAAGTCATACCTCACAAACCGTCAACAATTCATCCACATCAACAACTGCTCCTCCTCCACTGCCCTGCTGTCACAAGGTGTCCCCCAGGGTTCGGTGCTTGGTCCCCTCCTGTTCATCCTTTACCTCCTCCCCCTAGGAAACATCATCCGCCGCCATGGCCTCCACTTCCACTGCTACGCCGATGACATTCAACTTTACATAGCCACCAAATCCATCAACTCTGCAACTCTCTCCACCCTTACCCACTGCCTCACTGAAATAAAAACCTGGATGCAACATACAGTTAGGCCCAAAAATATTTGGACAGTGACACAATCTTCATGATTTGGGCTCTGCATGCCACCACATTGGATTTGAAATGAAACAACTACAACGGAATTGAAGTGCAGACTTTAACCCTCTGAGACCTAGGGTTTTTTATTGCCGTTTTTGATATCTTTATATTTTAACTAATATTGCAGTCATTGCTGGTAGGACACTGAAGTAACACATATCCCCAGATTCAGTACAGTTGAGGCTAATCAAGTGTGACACTCAAACCACATTTCTGGACTGTAGAATATGGCATAATAACCATAATAAACCAAAAAAACAAAAACCGCCATTGAATTTCTTCAGTTTTATTAGCAAAACACAGCAAAAAAGCATGCAAGTAATCTTAAATTCAGTTATGATGTAGCCACTGGTGTATGGAATCACACTGAAGTGTCTGGGACCTTATAGATCACTTTCCACTGAACTATTTACATTAGAGTGACCATTGTTCATACTCGTTTTGTACAGTCAAAATGTTCTACCATCCTGAAAAATGAAATCTTGTGGTCTAGAGGTCCCTAACTGTGATACTTGGCAGTTTGTGTAAAGTGGGGGGTCCTTACACTGCCATGTAGTGTATTTATTGCACAGTTTTCACTTCCTGTGGCCTTCTGGTGCCCTATCTGAATGTACGTTGGCTGGAACAATGGCCACAGGAGTGTGTCCATATTGCCTCTCTGCTGTGGTGTTATCCAGTTGCACCCCACACAGTTCAGTAGTGAGCAGCTCAACAAAGACCTGATGTGACATGTTGTTCTTGTACATACTTCTTTGTGGAGGATGAATGAATTGGTGACAGCAATGTCCAGAAAGTGGAAAGACGTAGGCGATTGTTGGGCTAAAAGACAGGAGCAGGAGCAGAGAGGTGCCTGCTGGTCTGTGCTGGAGGGTGCTTGCTGATTTACAGGGATGGCAGGCTTTGTTGCACTCTGTTGATCTTCAACACTAATAAAAAATAAAATAAAGAAATCAAAAATAAAAGAAATGTGTTACAACAATAACAGTAATAGCAATTCAGTTACAACATTTGTAATGAAATAAAACTTCATGCAGAGAACATGAACACAGACCCACTTTTTCAGGCAAGATTTGCATTTTACAACCCACCCCCATTCAGCCTAAATTTCACATTCTACCCTCTACACCCGACACCTTTGCAACCTCCCCCCACATTTACATTAGAATCAAGTTACAATGTTGGCTATCACAAAACATCAATTGCATATTATAATTCAAACGAAATTGCAAACAAGTATCATTTGGAAAATTATAACGAGTTACCATGGCTATTTCTCAATATCATGGACTATTGTGATATTGAGATAATAAAATTATCCCAGGTAAATTTGCTAAGTCGCGCCAGGATGCTTACTAGGCTACACTTACTTTCAACACACCATCGGCAAACAATAACAGGCTAACATTCCTTTCAATAAAACATTGGCAATTAGTCACGTGCATCCAAATATTATTACAATTTGAAACTACTTACTTGTCCTCAAATGGACCTATTCCTTTTCTAAAATCGTCAACATCTTGGGATTATTGGCTTGAGCGGCTGTATGAAAACGACGCGCTGTCCTCTCTCCTCACTTTGAAATATCCTCTCAATAGCTTCTTATCGAGTAAGTGTATCTTCTTCTAGACATAGTGGCTGGTAAAAGTAAAAAATACAGTTGTGTTGCGTTTCTTATCCGCTGTATGATCCAATATGACATGATGCCAATGGAAAGGGTTTATCTTCATTGACATGCAGGCTGTGTCGACGGTCGAATGATTATCGTCGTAATTCTTTGGAGTAAACACTGGGAACTTTAAATCACGTGACCTAAACTATCTAATGATGTCATAAAACCCCGCGAAAATATCACTAGATCAATGGTTTATGTTGGTAAGCGAGGGGCAACGCAACCTATGATAGGCTACGTGCAAGCAACATTCCCTACTTTTGTAGATCTGTGGAAAAGTATGCGAACAACTTACATCGACCAAAATGGTCTTCAATTAAAGCTACAGGCCTCTAGTTTAAAATAAAAAAAGAAATTGTCTCTAAATCAAATAGTTCGTTTTTTATTCAAGATTTTGTAGCGGATGACTGATGAGCGCGCCGGCGCATCCCTCGGTCTCAGAGGGTTAAGGTTTAATTCAAGGGGTTGAACAAAAATATATGATTAAACATGTAGGAATTGTAGCTATTTTTATACAAATGCTCCTCATTTCAGGGGCTCAAAAGTAATTGGACAAATAAACATAACCCCAAGTAAAATGTTACTTTTCAATATTTTGTTGAGAATCCTTTGCAGGCAATGACTGCCTGAAGTCTGGAACCCATGGACATCACCAAACGCTGGGTTTCCTCCTTTGTGATGCTTTGCCAGGCCTTTACTGCAGCGGTCTTCAGTTGTTGCTTGTTTGTGGGTCTTTCTGCCTTAAGTTTTGTCTTGAGCAAGTGAAATGCATGCTCGATTGGGTTGAGATCTGGTGATTGACTCGGCCATTGCAGAATATTCCACTTCTTTGCTTTAAAAAACTCCTGGGTTGCTTTTGCAGTATGTTTTGGGTCATTGTCCATCTGTACTGTGAAGCGCCATCCAATCAACTTTGCTGCATTTGGCTGAATCTGAGCAGAAAGTATATCCCTATACACTTCAGAATTCATCCGGCTGCTTCTGTCTTTTGTCACATCATCAATAAACACAGGTGACCCAGTGCCATTGGAAGCCATGCATGCCCATGCCATCACACTGCCTCCACCATGTTTTACAGAAGATGTGGTGTGCTTTGGATCATGAGCTGTTCCAATTCTCCTCCAAACTTTCTTCTTCCCATCATTCTGGTACAGGTTGATCTTAGTCTCATCTGTCCAAAGAATGCTGTTCCAGAACTGGGTTGGCTTCTTCAGGTGTTTTTTGGCAAAGTCAATTATGGCCTTTCTATTTTTGAGGCTGATTAATGGTTTGCACCTTGTGGTGAATCCTTTGTATTTACTCTCATGAAGTCTTCTCTTTATGGTAGACTTAGATACTGATACACCTACTTCCTGGAGAGTGTTCTTCACTTGAGTGGATGTTGTGAAGGGGTTTTTCTTCACCATGGAAAGGATTCTGCGATCATCCACCACTGTTGTCTTCCGTGGACGTCCAGGCCTTTTTGAGTTCCCAAGCTCACCAGTGCACTCTTTTTTTCTCAGAATGTACCAAACTGTTGATTTGGCCACTCCTAACATTTCTGCTATCTCTCTGATGGATTTCTTCTTTTTTTCAGCCTCAGGATGGTCTGTTTCACCTCCATTGAGAGCTCCTTTGACCGCATGTTGTGTGTTCACAGCAACAGCTTCCAAATGCAAACGCCACACCTGGAATCAACTCCAGACCTTTTAGCTGCTTAATTGATGACAGGTTAATGAGGGAAGAGCCCATGCAGCGTTGTTATTTTTTTTTGCAGCCTTCTGAGTCAATTGTCCAATTACTTTTGGTCCCTTGAAAAAGAGGCGGCTACGTATTAAAGAGCTGTAATTCCTAAACCCTTGCTCCAATTTGGATGTGAATACTCTCAAATTACAGCTGAGAGTCTGCACTTTAAGCCCATATTGATTATATAATTGTATCCTGAATATGTTTTCGTAAACAGCTAAAATAACAAAACTTGTGTCACTGTCCAAATATTTTTGGCCCTAACTGTAATTTTCTCAAACTCAACTGCGACAAATCAGACATTATCATCATCGGTCCTAAAAACATCACCAAATCCACCCAAGATTTCCGCCTGACCATAGACACCACAACCCTCTCTCCATCCCCACTCATCCGCAACCTTGGCATTCACTTCGACTCCACCCTGTCCTTTGAACACCACAACAACCAAATAACCCGGACTGCATTTTTTCACCTAAAAAACATCGCACGACTCCGCCCATCTCTGTCCTTCTCCGCTGAAATCCTCATACACGCATTCATCACATCCAGACTGGACTACTGCAATAGCTTCCTCTACGGTACCTCATCCAAAACTCTCAACAAACTCCAATACATCCAAAACTCCACTGCCCGCCTCCTCACCCGCACCCGCTCCCGAGACCACATCACCCCTGTCCTCCAAAACCTCCACTGGCTCCCTATCCCTCAGCGTATCCAATTCAAAGTCCTCCTCATCACATTCAAAGCCCTCCACAACCTGGCCCCCACCTACCTCTCTGACCTGCTCCGCCGCCACGCCCCATCCCGCTCCCTCCGCTCCTCTGCTGCCAAACTTCTCTCCCTCCCCTGCAGGACCAAGCTCCGAACCTGGGGTGACAGAGCCTTCTCCGTCGCTGCCCCTACCCTCTGGAACTCATTCCCACAACCCATCCGTGACTGCTCTGACCTCCCCACCTTCAAAAACCTGCTCAAAACCCACCTTTTGAGAACTGCTTTTAATGTTTGATATTTGTTTGCTTGTTTTTACTGTTTGTTTATTCTTGTTTTAAACTATGTACAGCGTCTTTGAGTGTCATAAAACCGCTTTATAAATATAATAATAATAATAATACATTTTAATTGTAGCAAAACTATTTGCAAATGCGTGTGGAGAGTTGTGTAGCTGTATCCCAATCCGTGCATGCCTAATCAGGTTTGTAAGTGTATAAAAAATATCCGTCTGTATTCAGATTCGCAAGTGTATTGAGAGTTGTATAGGTGTAGACAAATCTGTGAATGCGTGCATAGATCTGTAAATGTGTAGACAAATCTGTAAATACGTAAGTGGATATTAATGGCTAAAAGTCTAAGTATTTTGCTGCAAGAGCTGAAAATACAGACAAGCATAAATTACAACTCACTTGGGCCTCTCAATTGGATGTGTTTTTACACGTGACTTTTGCTACACTTCTGCCGTTGCGGAGATCTGCATTCTCGAGATGTGCGTGTGTAGCGATTTGTCTGTGTCGAGATTCGTCTGTGTGACAGAGATCCGTCCGTGTGGCGATTCGTCTGTGTCGATGTTCGTAGGTGTGTTTAAGTAGAAAAGTATGAAACTTGAACGATATATTAATGTTCGATTGTTTTGCAATTTGTTGCAATATTTCTACTTATGTTAACGTTTTAAGTTATTGCTCTCGAACGCAGTATTCATTTAGCTAAGTTAAGGTAACATTATACTTGGGCTACTAATGAACGTGTAAACTGTTGAATATCCAACTATCCAACTTTCCTTGCTTTTTAATAAGTGAGCAAGAGGAATTTATAGACAAATAACGCAACGCAACGTAACGCAAACACCCTGACATCTTTCAAAACAGCCCTCAAATCCCACCTTTTCACCCTTGTTTTTGATATATAATTTGTTCTGTTTATTTATTTATTTATCTTGTTCCGTTTTGTTTTGTTAGGCTAGACAAACGTAACAGCTCCAATGTAACCGACAGCACATTCATGCAGCGGTGTAGAAAATCGCGCAGTGTAGCGTTTTGAAACTGTTTGAATCGACACAAATATAACGTTTTTGTTGGTCTGAGTCTTTTAAGACATACAAGAGTAGAACTTAGTTTCACCACATTTAAGTGTTAATATCTATACAGCTCTTGCTAATTCACAGTTAGCTTCCAAATAGCGTAGGTTTTGTTCTTACTCTAAAAAATCCTTAACTTTAAGCAGTTCCATACAAAAATATATGTTTTATTTAATATCAAACGATTGATGAATTAGTTTTAGCACATATCCTTAAGCCACTGATATTCAATCTTTCCATATTTCTACCACTATAACATCAGTTTTAATTTTAAAACTCACCACTTCCCGGTGGTAGACGCTGAACTTAGTTAGAATCTGCCTTTATTAGATCAAAACGGCCAGTCAAAAATGGTGCGCCGCTAGCGTTTAAGCCAAATTTCCGGTCCTTTCCCATAATATTAAACGGTCAAACTTCGACTCATTTTCAAGACAACCCCTCTCGGGACCTGACCTTGAGCGACGGCTCCGATCGGTCATATATAAATGACCTAAAATGTGTTTCAAATACTTTAATTGTGTTGCTACTACTACCCCAAAATGCATCCGTCGCTTGACAGCTTTTCACAGGACAGAGAAGGTCTCATTGAGGAGTGAGCCAAATATCAGATCAATCGCTTTGTGGAAATTAGAGATCCGCCCCCTCAAAGCATGTGATACATTTGATGCTTTGAAGTACTTCACTTGTGCCTGGACAGCGGTTAGAGCGATACCTTTCTCCACTAATTTCATTTGGTTTGTGACAGGAAAACAATATAGAGAGACATAATCTCAGTGTATGTGTTCATTGGTTTTTCATAATTTTGTTATGACCTAACAGCATGTCCGGGAAAATATTAACTGTTGTTGATTATTTCAGTAGAAATTGAAATGATGCGTCTGTGCCTATAGCAAGCATTACTATAGCTTGCTAGCTAGTTTGTTTAGTTTGTTTTAGAATTCAGTCGCGTTGATTGAAATCCATAAAGCGAGACATATTTTTTATGTTCTATGTATGGTTATGTCAGTCGGTTTGGCTACGATTACATAGGCCTATCGCCTAACGCATTACATTTCAACTTTAGCTGTCGATGGGTTGTGAATGCAAGTGATGCATTGGGAACGTTGTATGTGCCAAGCTAGTTGTTAAATTAATGTTGCGGGGTCATTTTAAGTATCAAGGTAATTTATTTGTTAAGGCTATATTAATGTACCTAGCGGATTTGAAAAAAGTTTAATTTAAAATACTTCTGCTAATAAAGAATTTAATGTGCATGATAAGCGATCCTATTAATTGTCATGAGAAAAGTTGGACCTTTCCTTTCATGTTCTGTTTGTTATGTCTACCGAAGCCTTGGTTTCTTTAAAGATTGCGAATGGCATGCATGCCGTCCGTATTTGTGACCACAGATGTTATTTAAGCATGCTTGAAAAATCAGTGCGTTTAGAAAACAAGATGTATTTATTGGGCAATTTATTGTTTTGTTTAAGTTTGCAGAGCAGACTGCAGAAATGAGTGGAAAAGCTAGCCTACTTCCAAAAGTCCTGTGGAATTACATAGTTAAAAGATCCAGATCATCATCAGTATAAATTATAGAAGTTTGTTGGGCAGAGGGCTTTGACTTTTGCAAGATCGATTGGACGAGAACTGTGGAGGGAACCAGGGAAAACGATATAGCATATATCAACGAGAGAATATGCCTGTGTATTACCGCTTTATAGGCTAAATAAGCAGATATGTACAAATAATACTGAGCAATGATCTTGCAATGGGACCTACATCTTACAGAGATGTTTTGAAATGTGTTTTCGACCCGGTGATTATCTGGCACTGATTATGCGTGTACAAACACAAATGCTAGCAGTACTTTGGTTCGGAGCCGTAGAATTTTTGTTGACTAGGGCCGCGTCATAAAAAAGCTAAGTTTGCGGTTTTCAGCATGCACGTATTTAATATTTTTGCCTTAATTTAGGTAAACGACCATGTAATAACTAACTGTAAAGGCAGTTAGTTTTTCAAATTATCTGTAGCAACATATACATTATTTTTCCCAGACAAAGAAGTAAACTAATGTCAAAGTTGGCCATATAGGTTTGAGCTTTCGGAAGACCGCTTGGCTACACGAAAGTATCAACTCTGTAAAATTAAAAACCTTTTCTCTACACTAAAATTGTGACTATTAGATCAATTGAAAATTTATGAATTTGTTTTTATTAATAAACGTTTAGTAAGTAACACAAATTTGGAGCATTCGCTGTTTAATCACTTGATTTAAAAAAAAAACTGAAAACACGTTTGTCCTGTCTAGTTTTGTTTTGTTTTACTCTGTCTTGTAAAGCGTCTTTGAGCACCTGTAAAAGCGCTATCTAAATTACATCTATTATTATTATTAATACTAAAGAAATTGTAGAAGAGTTGTGAGGGGCACAACTGGCCATTTTATATTGGCATTGCGAAAGTTATTTTAATAAACACATTTTGGTTCACACAAAACGTGTCTTTTTAATCAGAAGTGCGTATGATTCTCCTGAAAGCCTGAGGGGCTATATGGTTATTTATATCAGAATTAAAAAAAATTATAGGGCCTAACCTAGCACTGCACGGTCTACAGTAAAACCAATAGTGAAGTACTCTATAGTAACTAGACTGCAGCAGCTTTTGATAATGCATAAGTAGCCTATAGTGCAAATAATTACATTGTATAATCAGTAGGCCTAGTGCAGCATGGCATGATTTCTTAATGTGACGTTTAAATGCAACTTCACAAAACCATCTCTTTAGCCGAATAATAATTTTATTCAGTTCGTCAATGTCTATGGACGGATATTTATGGGGGTTCAGTCGCATTTTGGTCTGGTTGTGAAACTGCCCGGCGTAAACCTTTATTTGCCTTTCTTATACTGTATGGCTGTGCTCTTTGACACACTACATCCAATCAAAGTTTAAAATGCTAAAATGGGCTGGACAATCAGTCCGCAGTCACGTTACGCTGTATTGTAGCACCCAGTGAGCAATAGTTATTAGTAGCACCCAGTGTAAGCAATGGATTACTTGATATTGCATAATGTAAATAGAAACAAAACGATTTGAGGCAAGCAAGCTGGCAACCATTATCTCATACAGTGAGATCATTTACACGTCTATTCACTGGCCTGCGGCCAATCAGGTGACCCCAGCCACCTATTGGAACCTCCTTTCGATACTTCCAATAAATAGGTTCTCAACCAGGAAACCTACGCTTTTTACATCCGCAAAAACCTGGTCGGCCACCTTGTTACTTCTAACAAGATAAAAAATGCACCCCCGCTTTGCTTGAACCACGCTCCACGGACAACTCTCAGAACAAAGGAATTAGGCCTTGGACCTCACTACAGGCCAGAAAACCCCTTGCAACATTTTCTAACTTAACTTTACCATTTCAGAACAAGAAACCTTTATTGAACCACATTCGGGACTTCACAACTTCCAACGTTTATTCAAACGATTCAGAGTTTTAACCAAATCTACTGAGTCGCGCTGGATCACCAGGACGGAACCACTCACTCCACGAGGTCATCGACCATAGCAAAGAAAACCCACGTTTCAAACTGCAACACTACTAACTCAACGGACTTTTCCATCTTTATTCAAACAACAAACTAAGATCCAGAACTCTCCAACTTCACACAACTGACTCCGTTTCAGAACTTCTCCACTTTGATCCAGCCGCAACCTGCAGGCCGAGAATCAAAATTCACTCCTCTGCTAAACAACGCCACCTATCGTCTCTAAGTAACGTAAAGCCCACTTTCCGTGACATTGAGCGTTTGATGCTATAGCCTAGACAATTTCTGCTGTGTTGTGCATACCATAATTTGTCAATATTTTAACTGTTATACTGTGTATGTTTAGATTATAACCATAGCGTTTAATGCCTACTAACCACATTAGTTTATTAATGTTATCATTTAGTCATTCTTGTAGTAACGTAATTATCATGCCTTCTTTAGACTAGTAAATAAATAGAATTGTTTTGCATTTAAACCCAGCTGTGTCGCTTCGTTTCATACAATCATTTATTCTCGTAACACAGAACTTCACTGCTTCAGAATTGAGACTAAAACAGTAACTATTACATTATTAAATTAATGCTAAAAGATTGGGTTTCCCGCAGAGCCCTGCATGAGCAAAATTCTGTGTGTGTGGTGCTCCGTATATAGGAAATTACACTTCATCACCTTGATCGATTATAATATTCATTTATGAATTAATTGATAATCTACAAATATTGATAAAGCGCAATTTACACACAAGAAGTAGAAAGCCAGTCCCCCTACACGCCGGTGCCCTTGGAAACGACTGAAGATTCTGAAGGTTAATGGACTGTGGTGAAGAATCTGGGCCTCAGTGTGACGCTACGAGAGAGCATTCCGCTGTAGTCTGTGCCGGGGAGAATCGGTCTTAAAGACGTACATCTCGCTTCCAGGGAACAACGGGAAGAGGAGCAGGATTGCTGCCAGGGTCTAACAGCGGTGAGCAGGTGAAAGCCGGATGACCCCAAGTGGTGGGAAGGAGAGTTAGCAACGGATCTTAGCTTGACTAAGGTGCCGGCCCGTTTACCCCGTCTCCTAGTACGTCTTCTCCGGCGCGGGCTCTCGTAGAGGCGACACATTTCTGCTGGCAGTTTAGCAAGCAGCGGACAGTGGAAAATCCTTTCTCCAGAAACTCCATCGCATTTAGCCGTTGAAGATGTTCGATAGGCTAGTAGCGTTTGCCGATCATAAACAATTAAGGTGTTGACATTTAGTAGACAGAAAGTAACAAATAACACAAGGACGAACAGACTGGGTAGCCGGTGATGACAAGCAGCCGTAGACATTGGTGCGGCCATCTTTTCATCCATCATTTCATCAATGCATATATAACCAGAGACACACACACACACACACACACACACACACACACACACACACACACACACACACACACACACACACACACACACACACACACACACACACACACACACACACACACACACACAGAGAGAGAGACACACACCAACACACAGGTAGATAGAATGGTGCTGAGGGGCATTGTTACACTAACGGGTCATATGTATTGTTTTGTATCATTTGTATTTGGTTTAGATTGAATGGCATTTCAGATTAAATGGCATTTCAGATTAAATGGTATTTCAGACAAAGCTCACCTTCTCATTGTCTCTCTTCTTGGACAGACGACTGTATCTGCTGATGGCCCCATCATGGTCTGTGACCAGACACACAAACAACACTGTTAGTGTAAGTAGTTATCAAACAACACTGCTACTGTAACTACTGTAGTTATCAAACACCACTGTTACTGTAAGTAGTTATCAAACATTGTTACTGTAAGTAGTTATCAAACACCATTGTCACTGTAAGTAGTTATCAAACATTGTTACTGTGAGTAGTTATCAAACATTGTTACTGTAAGTAGTTATCAAACACCATTGTCACTGTAAGTAGTTATCAAACATTGTTACTGTGAGTAGTTATCAAACACCATTGTTACTGTGAGTAGTTATCAAACACCACTGTTACTGTAAGTAGTTATCAAACACTGTTCCTGTAAGTAGTTATCAAACACTGTTACTGTAAGTAGTTATCAAACATTGTTACTGTAACTAGTTATCAAACATTGTTACTGTAAGTAGTTATCAAACAACACTGTTACTAACCCTCGAAACGAAAAGCACAAACATACAGAGTCAAACATTCTCATGATTTTAAATATTGGATGTCTATGAGAAAAGTAGTGTAGCTCCATTGTCATGTTATGTGTTGGTCAGGCTAGTAATGCTATGTGCTGGTCTGGTTGCATATAGAGATGTGTTTAGGTCTTACCATCGCTGGAGATCTGGAACACCTCTTTCAGGGTGAGTATTTCTGAAGAACGAAACATTGAGCAGTGAGGGAGGAGCACAGTTCATATACATGGAAACGTAAGTTTAGCTATAGTAGAGACCAAAGCATTTCATTCTTTGGCCTATCTCAAGCCAGCTGTGTGTGTGTGTCCTACCTTTGAGGTCTCTTTCCTTGAATTGTGTAATAGGGAACATCATGGCGTCCCCTAGCTGGGTGGATAGCACAGCATTGCACGAACTCAACTACATAACACAGACAGAGGGAAAGCAGACTGGGCTTCAGTAATGTAGGAATTAGTATATCAAATCAAATCAATTTTATTTGTATAGCACATTTCATACACAGAGGCAATTCAATGTGCTTTACACAAGGCAAGCAGAAACATACAAGGAAGAGAACAAAAGAAACAAGAAATAAAATAATGAAAAAACAATATTGCTAATGAGAACCAAAGACCATTAAAGGTTGACACTTGGCACTGCGCTACCAAACAACCTTTTTGTGGCTACTTCCGCAACGGAGGTCCATTACTTCTCCCAGTACACGTCTCGTGTTCTGCTAAGGGGGAAAAGACGTACTACTACTACTTGATATGTGTAAAGTAGGGATGTAACGATACACTCAACTCAAGATTCCATACGATTCACAATACTGGATTTGCGATACGATCTTCTCACAATAAAAACATAAAATTAAATTGAAGGCAAATCATGACTGAAGGTTCCTTTAATTATTTCTGCGACAGTGTTGGGTGAGCAAGTCTGGCAGAAATTGGCTGCCGTGGTATCACTCAGACTGATTGTTGTCTGTGATAGATAAATGTTTGTCCGATAATTGTGTGGGGGAGCAGGGGGCACAACCAAACACAATTTGTTTTTGGCTAAATATTAAAGAAAAATTTGAGTTAGATTAATCATGTTTTTGCAAAAGCAACAAACACATCTCTGCAACAAAGTTTGTGTATTGGACTTTATGTTCTTTTACAATTGCAACGAAAAGTGGGGAAGTTAAATGTTACAATTTACCCCACGGCTATAGGGGGACTGGCTTTTTACTACTTCTTGTGTAAATTACTCTATCAATTTTTGTAGATGATCAATGAATTCATAAATTAATATTATAATCGATCAAGGTGATGAAGTGTTATTACCTATACGGAGCACCACCACACAGAATTTAGCTTAAGCACGAATATTTATCATTATCATTTATCACCAATATTTATCATTAATTTAATAATGTAATAGTTAGCCTAATATGTTTTCATCTCAAGTCTGAAGTATTGAAGTCTATGTTACGAGAATAAATGATTGTATGAAACGAAGCAAAACAGCTGGGTTTAAATGCAAAACAATTCTATTTATTTACTAGTCTAAAGAAAGCATGATAATTACATTATACTACAAAGAATGACTAAATGATAACATCAATAAACTAAAGTCGTTAGTAGGAATTTGCGCTATGGTTAGAATCTAAACATACACAGTATAACAGTTAAAACATTGACAAATTATGGTAAACACAACACAATAGTAAAGTTGTCTAGGCTCTAGCATGAAAACGCTCAACGTTATGAAAAGCATGAGTTACGTTACTGTGAGAAGAAAGGCGGAGCTGTGGCAATGAATACATTTGGTCCTGGCTGTCTGTGTTGCGGCTGGACCAAAGTGGAGATGTCCGTGGTTTTTGTTGTAAAGTTCTGAATTTTAGTTCCTTGTGTGAAGTTTGAAAGTTCTGAAATTTAGTTCCCTGTTTGAATAAACGTGGAGAAGAAACGTGGGTTTTGGGTCTTCTTTGACGTGGTCATTGACCTCTTCTGGTAAGGACAAAGGTGCGCTGGTTCCGTCTCGGTGATCCAGCGGGTCCTCCGACTCAGTAGATTTGGTTAAAAGCTCTGAATCATTTCGAATAACGTTGGAAGTTGTGAAGTCCCGAAACGTGGTTTGAATAAAGGTTTCTTTGCTCTGAAGTGGTGAAGTTAGAAAGTTAGAAAATGTTGCAAGGAGCTTTCCGGCCTGTAGTGAGGTCAAAGGCCTAATTCCTTTGTTCTGAGAGTTGCTGGCAGACCGCGTGTTCAAGGAAAGAGGGGGTGCAATTATATCAACCGGAGTAACAACAACTTGTGGCCTACAGGTTGCGTTTCGGATGTTTTAAAAGCATAGTTTTCTAGTTGAGAAAGCTATTTAAGCTAGTTAGAGATAGGGGTGTCCCGGGAAGGTGGCCGGGGTCATCTGATTGGCCGCAGGTCAGTGAGTAGAGGTGTAAATTATCTCACTTGATCGATAAGGATTGCCTGACAGCTTACCTCATGTAGTTTTGTTTCTATTTACGCATACAGTGCATCCTGAAAGTATTCATACCCCTTCACTTTTTCCACATTTTATTATGTTAAAGGC
>JAPMUY010007257.1:0-30000 GCA_026901105.3 Galaxias olidus
TTTTAGATGTATACGTTATTTAACTGTAATTTAAGAATGAAATCCCAAATATCATAGAACATGTCTAGCTAAGGTATGGTAGTTAAACTATGTGGAAAGGGTATTAATGCTGACCAGGCACTAACACAATGCTTGGATGTTTGCACTCAAAGAAAAAAATACACATTAAAATAAAAAAAATTTGCCTTACAGAATCTATTCTGCTGGGTGGCTGGTTCAAAAAGTTACTCAATCAATTTCTATTTTCTTGGAATTAAACAAAAATAAATCCAAATGTAAAGCCCATGAGTTGTAACCGTTTTAATCATTGAGTCCTTTTGAATTACATCAAGCTTCATCAACTAATTCTGTGTCTTTAATGAGTAATTATAGTGGCCTGGTATGTAAAATAAATTATTGGTTTAACATTCAATAACTCCTTGGTATTAATCACGCCAATCTACACTTTAAACAAAAGAGTTATTATTCAAAATTTACCGCAAATAAAATATAATTAGTAAAATGTAAATGCTTCATTAGACACGTGATTACTTTTAGGTAATGTTTTTTTAGTGGAAGCAAGCTGGTGGTCGAGGACATCGCTGAATAAGATCAGAGATGGAGGCTGAGGGTAATGCGCCTGGTCATGTCAATAAAGCCTAAAAAACACATTTGAGAGAGACTGTCTCTTTTATTCACTAAATTTCCTTCTACTACATTTGATTCCAGTATTCTTAATTTCTTTATAGTTACAATGCCCCCTTCATTGTCCCATTTATTGTTTTCCACCTTCCCCTTACAAGAGAGCCATCTTGTGAGGTCCTGCATATTCTGTCTTAGTCCCATTCCTCTTCGTCTCTGTCAGGGTTATCTTCTCTGGGGGGTTCCTGAAACTGGATGTTGGCCAACATGTCCCTCATTGCCCCCATCAGGCGATTCACTTCCTGGTTCAGCTCCCGGCCAGCCTGAGCTACCTCCAGGTCGTCCTCTGGTCTCTGGACCCCCTGCACAGAACAACATAACAACCATCATCAAGTGCAAACATTTCTACTAATTCATTACAAAAAGGGAACAGAGGGAACAAAGCTTTGTCTTTCAATAATATAGCAAATTGTATCATTAGCCAAGCTTACATCATGGTAAACATTATAACATTTTGTGCATGCCATCTGTATATGGTGAAGAAGAAGAAGAAAATAACAGTAATGTAATAATTATCTTCTCCCTCAAAACAGAGATTCAAACAGCTGGCAAGCTACGGTACGATACATGCTGCCAGTGTGCAGTTATTTTCAGTTAGACATTAGAATCACATGATTGCAAGTTGTTTTGGTCTAAGCAAGATGTCTATGTCATTTGAGATAGAGCTCACCTTCTTTCCCACCCTAAATTGTGTTTTCAGACTGCTTGGATAACTCCATGGTTATTTTTGAACTGGAAAAAGCATTGGTGCCACAATGTAAGCACTGCATCTGGTCCTCTTTCCAACTGTATCTCCTTCTTACCCTAATTGTATCCCTTCCGCTCCATAATTAAATAACAGAGTCGACATAGTAGAATTGGGATTCATTATGAAATATGGCTATGATCTCTTTGTTCAGACCCATTGGTCAGAGTTGACCCAAGTGAGTTCATTTCCTTTTTTTCATCTTTGAGTGTCCTTTGCTCATCCAATTTTAGATTATTTTGGGACACTTAGAGAGTGGTAGACAAGTGGCGTGTTTCTACCTTCTCAGATAATGTATTAAGATGTAATTTCTTGTCTCATCTAGTCTCCTGTGCCTTTTATACATGTCCAGCTAATTCAGCTATCACACCAGTCAATCTGTGACAACGGTCCTTGCCCTCACAGCACCGATTGTCCTATGTAAATATTGTCTGTTTTCCCCCCAGCTGTCCGTTGGTATACCTTCACCCACTCACAGTAAGCAGGGGCTATAAGAATGATATGGGGTAATGGAGCATACCGAGAGGAGCTTCTCATTTGTTGCTGGGGGCGACATGAACTGACTGAAAGGATGAGTAAAACTGAATAGAATAAGTTTGCACCAATCAAAATGCACCGGAGACCAATTAGCCTGAGGTCAAACATCTGCCCAAATCCATTCAGATTTTTCGAGAAGTACACTGAATTATAAACTTCATCAGATACCAAAACATTAGCGTTACCCTGGTTTAACATTTACTCTGGTCTGCTCTAGACAGATTAAGGTTTAGTGAGTTGAGAATCCTTTGCATGACTGAATAAAACTGGCAATATGCGTTAACTAAGGACATTTTAGGAAAATCATAATGTTCTCTTGTCATTCAGCGAACTGCCGTGGCAGACGATGTCACTTTGATCATCAAAAGAATTCCCAGAGGATTACCAAGAATCATTGCTCAGAAAACAGTGGCTTTTGAGAGGTAAATAATTTTTTGTAATAATCCCTTTCTCAATAAAGGTTGAGAAAGAAAAAGAAGGCTGCTCCACATCCAGTCTTGACTCTACGTGCACGTCGTACTTGTGGCTCTTTGGTTGGAGCATCAGAGTGTTACACAGCTATGTAATAGGAAGGTCAGATGTTTTCACAGTCCCTATATTTCTCATTTGTCACCCTCTCAAATGGCCAGTGTGCACTTTAAAAGGAATGTGTGCATCAATGTCAGATGTGTCTACGCTGATTAGTTCAGATAAGTCACATCCATGGGGGGTGGGGCTTTTAGAAAACACCAGCGGCTTTAACAGGTTATTTTTAGTGGCTGTGACGTTTGCAGACATGATCAATGCATTCCATATATTGTATGGCTCCGCTGAGCTTAAAACTATATGTCAGTATTCGTATACCTTTGCTATACCTTACAAATGAACCCAACTTAATAACTGAAGTGACGAAGATGTACTTAATAACGGCTGAATCTAAGATCAACTCTCAGATCCACTTGACCCCAACCTTAATCAATATAACCACCCTTCCGGCCAGTTGTTTGTGTCCTGTCCTCCAGGAGGCTGTCCGATTCGACTCACCTGCAGATTGAAGTTTGGCAGCAAAGAACGAAAGAACAGTGATAAAGTATTCTCGTTGGAGGCTCCCACATTAGGCCTGAACAAACAAACACAAAGATTGGAAGAGATCATCAATACAACTTATTATTTGAATGCACACCATCTGGCTATGGTGAATTGTACTTTGACTTGCTCTGCTCTGTGAAAATACAGTGTGGTAAATATTCTAAATGCTAAAGTGCTGAGCAAAGATTTAGGATGTCCCTTACCTCTCAGGTCGAGTGTAAGAGACCACAGAGTTTAGTGGAGGGAGAGGGTCAAAACTCATGACCGGCTGCGTGGTTACGTCCTAAAAGAACCCACACAGGTTAACATTTGACCGAATATACTATATATATATATATATATCACATAAAAATTCTAATGAAGAACACATTCTTATTTAGTTTTTTGTTAGAGGAACATGCTTTGGGAAAGAGGAGTGAGAGCAAATACATTTTTGAAAGATAAACCTCTTCATGAAGTTTTCATTCCAATGTCTGTGCATAACAAGACACTTACAGTGCATTCAGACCCTTTGACTTTTTTCACATTTCATTACATTACAGCCTTATTCTAAAATGGATTAAAACATTTGCTTCCCATCAATTTACACACAATAATCCATAATGACAAAGCAGAATTGCCTCATCTCCGCCCCTAATGTAAATGTGATATTTCAGTTTTTCATTTTTAATACATTTGCAAAGTATTTGACAACGCTGTTTTCACTTTGTCATTAAGGGGTCTTGTGTGTAGTTTTATTCGATTATTTTATATTATCCATTTTAGAATAAGGCTGTAATGTAACAAAACGTGGACAAATGTGATGGGGTCTGAATACTGTCTGAATGCACTGTTAGTATGCTTTTGTCCGACAGGGCAAGGTAATAACATTTTTGGGAGGCAACTTATTTTAGTTGATCCGTTTGGGTGAAATTCTAATTATTCGCAACTAAAGACCCCTTCATAAACAGTTGCCTACAACGTGATTCCTTTACCCATGCCCTATTGAGCAGAAACACAGCGATGGAGGCTAATGCTGTGGGTCCAGCCCTGACTACCAGCAGGGTCTCTCACCAGGGGCAAAGTGGAGGTGGCTTCCTTGACCTCAGACAGCAGGACGTGGCGATGGATATTGCGCGGGGCACTCTGGTACCTCTGCTTCCTCCTGATGCACATCAACAGGAAACAATGGAGCGATTAAAGGCTGTCATTGAAAGCGGTGGCCTCAGGGTGGGTGGTTGTCAAGACAAGGCTGTTAAACAAGAAGTCACCCCCGCTATGTGTGAGAGCCCCTTAAGACTCTGCACTGTGTCATCATTATGGTGCCTTTAAACTTCAGAGGAACAAAGACATCTTATGACATTTCCACGTTCAAGAGCCCACGTTAATTTTAGTGCCGCATAGTCCCGGTAATACAATAGTAAACCTATGCTTAGATATTTATGATATCTGTTTATGTGTCTGGTCCACCGTAACTGGAATTTAGATGGTGCAGATAGGCAGGGAGAGGACAGTGAAGGTAGTTTACGGAGGTAAAACAAAGGGCAGGGCTTTTTGAGGCCACGTCAGTGTTAGGTAGCATGGCTGAGAGCAGCAGGGTGGGAAAACAGCTGGGGTCAAGGGGTTCCTTGGCTTGTGGACGGCATTGAGTCGTTCCACAGGACCTTACTTGTTTTGGCAGTCTTCCACCAGAGGGTCTTTTGTGTCCACACGACGCAACACCTCCTTCACAGACTCCTCCAGCCAGACCAGCACCCCTCCTTCCCTCCATAGGGAATGGTTCCTCCCCACGTACAGCCCCACCAGCTCGGCCAGCGCTGGGGACTGACTGAAAGGATGGAAAGGCGAGTGAGGGCAAGGAAGAAAAGGATCGAATTAAAAAAAGAAATATAGAGGGGAAAACACAACATATACGTAAGAAGTGAGGAATGAAATTGAATCTGTAGTTAGAAAAAACGGAACTAAACTGAAAGAACGCTAAACTAATAAATCTAAAAATGGCTGGGTAAAAAAGATAAACAATAGGAGAGGGACAGCTTTACAGTTTAATGCGTGTCATCCCAATTAGATTCATAAATCCCTACAATAGATTGTGATTTCATGGCAATAAATGTTAGGTCAATTGCATTAGACTGCTTGACAAATAGAAGTGCCCTCAGAGAAACTAGCCAACCTTACCCGATCTGACTCCTTGGGCCAAAGAAGGCATGTGATGACACAGCCGCGTCTGGCTGCACCGTGCACAGGTCCAGGAGAGGCATCAGCACTGAGGGAATGTCACATATGAGACAGGGGTACGAAAAGGCACGTTGACAACCACATACAACTCCACTTCACCAGGACTTACAAACCTATTGTTATTTTTTTACTTCACGAGCGCAGACGAAGATCGTGACCAAAACACTGACACATTTCTGACCTGTACGGAACTGGAAAAGCATACACTGCTTTGGATTTATTCATCCTTCTAAACCTTGCTACGTCCGGCAGGTAAAATAGGGTCTATATCTTTAACACTGGTATGTCAAGGTGTCCATTATCTCTCTTCACTTAGCACTTTTCTATTCACATGGTCTACCTTGTAAGATACCAGTGTTGTTTACTGCGAGGCGGCAGAAGAACATTGGAGTGTAATAAGCTCTTGGTACTGCAATACAAAGTCTCTGTGGTAAAAGGGATTTGTTATGGAGTTTTAACTGCAGCCTGTTTAGAACTCGCTCTGCAAAGGACAAAGCTCCGTGACCTATTTCATTTACTAAACCCTAACAATCTACAAATAATCTATCAAAGTCATCTTTTTGGATGATTGTCGTGGCTGCATGCAGGATGCACAAGTAAGCGGATGATGTGAAAGAGGAAGTACACAAATGTGCATGATGTGTACATGATGTGCCCTGTCTATTCACCTATCTAAACAACATTCCAGGGTTATCTCTTCTAAAAAAGATATTGAATAAATGATTAAACTCAATACATTGCCAGGTGGTCTTAGAAAGAGCAGCAAGGCATGCGAGCCACATGAGAATAGTCGGGGTGTGTGTACGTGGAGGTGTCTGACCTCCGGGGAACATGATAAGGGCATCCTGCAGCAGAAGGTCAGCTTTGTGTTTGAGCCGGTCCCTCTCCTCAGGCTCTGTCTCCTCCTCCTGGCTCAGATGGAAATGGCTGAGCGCCACAGAGAAGGTAAAGTTTGGCAGCTGGGACAGGTTCCTGTGCACCTGTAACACACAATGAGCAGTCAGTCCCATTGAGGAGAATGCTCGGGAGAGGTCACGTGAACTAGTGGCATGAAGCATGACCAAAATGTGAACCCAAAACAAATCAATGTATAAATCACATTATACAGAAATACAGTAGATAACAGTCAGGTGGTGAAGCAATACAGATCACAAAGTGTTTTCTAAGCATTTCTCATGGGAAAAAAAGCGAAAACATCTAGACCATTGAACCTTTTTGGACAAGACATCAGAAAAATTGCTAATTAAACAAGTCATACTATACACATATGTAGTCTGAACATCAATAACCCCCTAAACCATTACACATCATATTCGTCTTAACACACTGCCCAACAACACACACACGCACGCACGCACGCACGCACGCACGCACGCACGCACGCACGCACGCACGCACGCACGCACACACACACACACACACAGAGAGAGAAAGAGAGAGAGAGAAGGGGGCCTCACCTCCCACGCCTGGAAGAGGCGGAGGAAAGAGTTGTACTCCCTGGAGCGCATAGACAGGAAGTCAGTGAGCAGCAGCATGCAGAGTGGGTCTGCATCTGGGTCCAGGCTGACAGCAACAGACAGAGAGAGAGAGAGAGAGAGAGAGAGAGAGAGAGAGAGAGAGAGAGAGAGAGAGAGAGAGAGAGAGAGAGAGAGAGAGGTCAGCAGACCTAAAGCAAGCTGCCTGGGCCTACACTGAACAGTGAACATACACATAGTTAAATAGGACACCAAATCAGTTCTACGCTAAAAGCCCTGGAGAAACTAGACCACACTCACGCTTATTTACCAGGGGATCCTAACCACAGGGTAAGCGCTGACAGTCAGCTTCATTATCTTTAGGATCAACTATACACTGTGGATAACCATAACGCAACTGTTCGTTTCAAGGGTACAGTACATGAACCTAAATGGTGATGTCATTTAATATGTCCAAGAGAGCACTTTAGGCAAAGTTTCTTTAATCTGATACGGCTAGTTTAGGAGTAAAGATTAGCTCACAGTGATTAAAACATGGCCGGCTGGAGAACGACAGCCGTCACTGTGTATTCTAACACTGGGGCTTGCAGTGGACCAGAACCCAGCATCCATGAGGACAGGAAGCCAGAGTTCGATGGAAATCACTCTTAAGGCTTATCTACAATGTGCTCATGGTCTAAGAGACAGGGCAGATGGACATTCTATAGCCCATCTCTATAGCCAATCCTATATGTACTTAGTAGGCCATCTGTACGAAGCCTGTCTGTGTACTGTCTCTGCAATGAAGTTCTATAACTAGATCAGAGCACTTTGGCGGACCATTCCTAGTTAATATGTGCCATCTGATTCCCATCAAAGTATACCTACAGAAAGTACAGTTGCACAACGTTTCCTTAAAAACAAACAACTTAGGACTGTGGAGGGCAAAATGATTAACAGATATTGAGCCTTTTAAGGGGGAGGAGGGCAAACTATTTCAACCTTTCCCACTTCCTTAAGTCTGTGTTAAGGTCAGTGAGCGGGTGTTTCTATTGCCCCTTTGTGCTATATCCGTCCTGCCTCAGGCTCTGATTTGTGTGTCTGTCTGTGTATGTGTGTGTGTGTGTGTGTATGTGTGTGTGTGTCTGTGTGTACCTCAGGATTAGTTTGCAGTACTCCAGGGCAGTGCGTGGGCATCCTCTTCTCTCAAGAAACATCATGTGCTTGTAAACAGCCAAGAAAAATGCCCTGAATAGATAAAACAATAAATTAATAATATTATATAAACATTGGCATATATAAGTAAGTGTGTGTGTAGTGCGTGGCGTCTGGTCTTAAATGGCCTACCTGTTCTCTGGTCTGAGATAGTCCAGTCTGCTGGTTCCTGATGTCAAACTGAACAAAGGATGGAATGCACACTCAAAGCTATACAAGGCCCTCTCTGCACAAACACACACACAAACACACACAGATCTCATAAAGTAACATACAAATAATTAGAAGAAAACAGATCTTTCACATATACATTTTAACATGATAATACATAATAATAATATAAAAAATGCAGCTGAACCACTATTCAGCTTTGAGAAAAACAACTGCCATGACTTAACCTTAAAAGGCAATTATCAAAAATGTACAGTTGATATGCTGAAGAGACCAGGATATTCTGTTATTCTGTTAAAAATAAGTCTTAAAAACAAAACACACATTGTACCGCTCAAATTGTTATGCTTTAATTTAAACAACTTAGATGCCTATGGACCTCCCAATGAATTCAACACGAATCCAACTGTTTGCTCCTCAAAAGCGTGCAGTTACATGAATGATAGGCTTGAGCATAATCACATTGATACTGAAACTTTAGGACTAAGGTCTTGACTTGGAGGTAACCTTTAATGAACGGTCAAGAGGAGCAGGGTCCAGACAGAAAGGATCTATTTCCAATGCCTGAAGAATGAAATGCACATCTGCTAAAACAAACTGTTCTGTCCCAAACTTGATCAGAGATTTGTGAATTAGCACAATATCACATTTTACTAAATTCAAATCAATAACCCGATGTCAAGTTATGTAGAGAAGGTGGCGTAGATGGACATGCTAAGTATTACATTATTGAGGCAGCAACATGGACTTGAAGGTAGACAATTATATGGTTGAATATGTTCAGATAAAGTTCCCTGAACTTCTGAATCCAAACTGTACTGCCCTGTGACTGAATGGCCTGTTTCAATATATGTGTATATTATGTTATATGGCCGCATAAATTCAATAATAGGCATATAATCAAATTCCCTTGTTTTAAAATGCCAAGAATATCATCTTTGTGTTTGGTAAAACACACTAAAGGTCTTGATAAAATGTATGCTCTTTTTGCTATGAACACAACTCTTTCCCCCCATCAGACCATGAAGTGGACTAAGTCCCTGAGGTAAAGCACTGTAATGCTGGCTATGTCACTGGGACTGATGGCACCCACCAATGAGGTCCCTGGCCATTTCCTGGTCCTCCTGAATGCGACAAACATCTGAGAGCTGCAGCAGGGAGTCGATGTGGTAGGGATTCATCTGGAGCAGGGCCTAACAGCAGTGGGAAAAACAGAGACCACTTCAACCAGTTACACACATACCGATTTGTCTAAATCACGGCCATTTATTTCCTCAAAACAGTCTGCTGATGCTCAGTGCTATTAAGGGGAAAGTTGTGTGGGAAAGACTGGAGGGCAGTGGTAGGGGGAATTATTGTTGTACAACACTTTGTCAACAGAAGTGCCAAACACAGTTAAGAGACACGGTTTTACCACAATGTTGTTGGGGTCCATGGACTCCACTGCGTCCAGGAACTTGAACTGGATCTGCTGGTAGTCTCTGCTGTGCTCAAAGGTGAAGTACTGCAGGCCGTCCTTGGACTCAAGCAGATTCATAGAAATTCCTGGGGACAGTTCATATAGTGTAAACTAATACCTCTGGTATAAGGCACGGGGAGCCACTTCATTATGAATCAGTAACAATAATAAAAAACAGAACAACATTACAGATCTATGTTGGTTGATGTACTAGAAACAAAATGTACATTGCAATATGCTAGGCCATCTCTTTTGGACCGTTATGCTGTTTTTACACTGGCCGTGGATGTTGCCGACCTCTACGGAGCCAAACTGCCCCAGTTCAAATGGTCCTGCCTGTCACTGGTTAATGACAGTGAAGTTTGTCTCAGTTTGGTTTGTCGTGTGAAAAGGCCATCTTAAGTCAGCTGCCTGTGAGGCTGTTCAGGATAAATCAGTGGGCCCCTAGGGAGAATAGACAACAGGCCCCAATTCTTCTCCGACCGCTACCCTGGGTTGAACAGTGGATTTGGGCATACGTCCATGGCGTCTGTTAGTCTGCATCACAATCAAAGAGCTTTAGCACATTTGATTCATGATGGACACTGATGGGGCAGGCCTTAATATGAGATTCTTAGTCTGAGTGTGGCCTCTGGTGTGACTATTCAGGGAAATGCTTTGTAAACCAACCACAATTTAGACTACCACTGCCATCATTGGGCTTTGACTACTTGGTTTGGTTGTGAGCTTACCACGTTGAACTACTTCGGTGAGTGAATCTTAAACTCCAACTCAATGGGGGATATCTAATAATTTCATTTGGTGGCTACAAACAACAAGTGCTGACGATACACTTAGATCAATCTTTATGACAGATGTGTAGATGTAGACAGCTCAAAATAGAAGGTAATATTTATGTGTGGACTTACAATGAAATCTCGGGTGTATTATAGGAGGACTAAACAAAAGGCTTTAACTTGATCCTTGTGAGATTATCGCATTTAAGACGACACTATAAATGTAACAGTATTCAACAAAATTATCAATTCATTGACTTCGATATAAAAAATATATAATAATAATAATAATCATTGTATTTGGTTTTTAGGGCTTTTCTCAATGACTCAAAGAGCTATTGGTTGGTCGTCAATTAACAAATGGACAGACAGCTATCACTCCCAACAATCAGTCTGAGTGATACCATGGCAGCCAATTTGTGCAAGACTTGCTCATCCAACATTTTGCGCCAGACTTGCTCACACACATCAGACACACACAACGACTCCAGTTCTATTCGCCGTGCCTTGGACTGGACACTGATAGGAGTATTAACCCTGACATGTTTTTGATAGTGGGAGGAAACCGGAGAACCCGGTGGAAACCCACACAAACACGGGGAGAACATACAAACTTGGGTCAGCTGGGTTCAAACCAAGAACCTTCTTACTGTGAGGCAACAGTGCTAGTCACTGAGCCACCGTGGTGCCAAATATATAAAATGTGTGTGTGTGTGTGTGTGTGTGTGTGTGTGTGTGTGTGTGTGTGTGTGTGTGTGTATGTGGAATAACGATGAAACCCCTATTGGCTATTATTGTACATCACATATCTGAAGTAGTATTTACCTGGGCGGCTGAAGCGTGGCCAAGTGTCTTTAGGAATGGTCATCCAGGTACTACGTTGGAACTGCCTCTGTCTCTGCCTTGGTCTAACACACAACACAAATAAAACAATATACATGTAACCAGGAGTACTACATGACCCACACAGTCTTTACTCCCTAAAATAACCTACTAAGAATAAGACAGAACAATGCAAGACATCTTTTACCTTTGGTCTCCAAGAACAGCTCGAGCCCCAAAGTATCTCTTGAGCTCAGTCTCTGGGTTCAGATTCCTACACAGTGAAAGCAGTAAATTGCCCTTAAAGTCATAACAGTGTTAGATAGACTGTCGGTTACAATAGTCCACTAGATTCTCATGTAATCTACCTAGCCATATGTAAAGGCAAAGCATCAAGTGTTTGTCATATCTACAGAGGAGAAATGCATGAGATTATAACTATTTGATCTGGGTAAAGCATTTCGTCATTTCAATGGCAGGGTTGAGTTTGGTAATAATAATAATCTGTGTTTAACCAGGTAGGTCTACTGAGAACAAGTTCCCTTCTACAGTGAGGACAAGGCCAATTAGCAGACATCATGACAAAAAACAAACAAAATAAATAAAAAGTAAAGACATTTAAAAAAACAACAATGATCCTTAAAAGCCAGTAGAAGTCTATCAACGGTGAATCAAGCTGACAATTAAAAACACTGAGAAATACAACTTGAGCCCATGTTGCAAATCGTTCCAACCATGGGCTGCTGCACACAGAAATTAGTTACGCTCAGCTACAGCAGACACTCTTGGAAGAGCTAGCGTGATAAAAACATTTGATCTAAAATGTGTCACTTTTTCAACCCAAATACAAAACAATAATATTGAAGGTGCTGTAGGACAACAAGATCTGCTTTCAATATGGTTACATTGCTTTGGCCAAATAATGCAGAGCGGTTTCCTGATCAACATTGTTCCTCTCACCTGTGCTCAACGTACAGTACAGGCCTGCTGTCTGACCCTCCATAGCACTCATTATGCAGGGTCAAACCATTCGAGTGCTCTATAGTTTTCAGCAAGGCATCAATATCATCCTCGGCTGCATTCTTCTAAGGAGTAGACACAACAGTCAAAAATGGCAGTGATAGCGATCTATTGTCATCATGGAATACATGTTTACTCCCCGTGTGGCCAACACTTCGGCATAACTTTCCCTCGATTAACACTGTTCCTCTCAGTAATGTCCCAGTTGAATATTACTGGACCTTTTAGCTAGAGCACCTTAGTTACTCTGGTTTACCGGTGACTCTCCCGATGCCTTTTTCTTCTTCTTTTTCTTCTTCTTTTTGACTCTGTCTCCAGGTAAAACCTGACGGTCATTAGATAAGAACAAGTTACCATAAACATTCATTGAAACATCCCATGCAAACCTGTTCCATCTCGCTACTCACCTCATCAGATAGCGTTTCCTGCTGACATTTATTGTCCATATCCCCGTTCTCATTCTGTTCTATGGCTGCATCAGCATTATGATCTGACCCCACTTCACAGGTGTTTTCATTGACTGAGTCCTTCTCTGCATCGCATATCTGTCAACAGGAAAGTAAAGCCCACATTTTACAATGTAAAAATAGAAATTGACATGTATGTGTAGATCTTACAAAACTATATAATAATGTTTATTGAACTGCTAGCCATATTTAGCTAAATTAGCATTAGCTTAACCAGTCACACTATTTAAACAATTGGCGTACTTCTGACAGTATCGTTACGTTGCAAAGAAAGAGGAGCCGTACTGTTCAACCTGCTAAAGACAACTTACCAATTCATAAATGTTGTTAAAGTTTTTCTGCACATTTCTCTTAGCTTTTTTGCTGTTCTTGGGTAGTTTGACAATAGCTTCGTCCAGCTCCTCCTCAGGCTCTTCAACCTCCCCGGCTCTCTCACGTTGTCCCTCTTCTCCTAGATCGCCTAGATCCAAGGCCTCCTGTCCCCGCTGTTTTCCCTTCAGCCTGCGCAGAGCCCGGCTTGACATGGCTCCTGGTGAAAAGTATTAACAGTATGGCTAACGTTAGCAAGTCTAAACGTGAAAGCTAACTCTACATAACCAGCCGACTCTTGACAGCTCGGCAACAACGACGAATGTGCAAGATGTTAAGAACTACTTCATTGGCTAAACATGTGTTCTACGGAAACTACGCACAGACAATCAGAGCGTATCACAAGCGATGCTCAGATGGCATTGCAATGTAAACATAGTACCATGGGGAGGCAGCATGTACAAGCGCTCTTAAACGCACTTATTTCTTAATGTCAATGAAAACAAAACAGTTTCCACCTACTAATGTTCTAAACTTGATCTTACTGTGCAATGCTGGCTAGGCAGGTCAAACTGGTTGAATGATCTTGCACTTTTTTTTTTGCTGGTATATGGGTGGAGTCGTTTAACAATAAACCATGTTAAAGATATGAAAAAAGGTAAGGCTAAACTGGTCACCAAAATTTTTTTTATAATAATAATTAGACAATAGTTAAAATGGTTTTATAGGCATTTTACTTGTCATGAGCAATACTGGATTTTTCACAATGACAATCAAATATTGCATCACCAAATATATTATATTTCACAGTTATGTTGTAGTCTGTTAGGCACTGTCTTTTGTTCTCCTAAGACAATTGTGAGGTCAGCTTTGACATAAAATGAATCACTTAGACTACTAATAGTCTCACAAGCAAGTTTTTTTTTCCAGTTTCAACATTATTTAGGTTACCAAGCCAAACCGCTTTTGTGTTTTCAAACAAATACCCAATGTGTTGAAATTAAATGTGGACTCATGTGTGTTCCAACCTATGATAACGAAGTTGTTGTGAAATACCTTGTAATGAGGAAGATCTGTTGTAATCTGCACAACTAAAAGTGCAAGATATGCTGTCAAAAGATATGCTTTTCTTTTTATGATTTCAGTTTATTTACACTACACAAAATCAATTTCAAAATGATAAACAAGACAAACAGAAAAGCATATCAATAGATGTGTTAATCAGTGACATGTTAATATATCTCACTGAACACTAATATGTTGACGTGAAATGGTACGTTTAAAAAGCAGAGTAAAAGGACACAATTATACTGTTATTTTATGAAAAATAATATAATTACTGTAAAACACAAAACTGAATAGTCTTTATAGAAAACTCATATGCTCTACCAGTAAATCTTCAATGGAAAATGTATTATTCAGCAGCAGATATATTAAAGAAAATAAAAAAACTGAAAAATGCTGCTTACATAAGTATTCAACCCCTACACATTAGTATTTGGTAGAACCACATTTTGCTGCAATAACAGCCTTAAGTCTTTTGGGGTAAGTATCTACCAGCTTTGCACACTGTTCGGGAGTGATTTTAGCCCATTCTTCTTGGCAGATTTGCTCCAGGTTGTTCAGGTTGGTTGGATGACGCTTGTGGACCACAACTTTCAAATAGTGCCACAGATACTCGATGGGATTGAGATCTGGACTTGGACTTGGCCTCTGTAGGACATACACCCTTTTTGTTGTTTACCCACTCCTGTGTTGCTTTGGCCTTGTGCTTGGATCATTGCCCTACTGAAAGGTGAAGTTTCTCCCAAGCTCCAGTTTCTCCCTCAAAGTGATTGTTGGCCTCTCTGTGGATTCCCTCACTAGTCTCCTTCTTGTTCGGACGCTGAGTTTTGAGGGACGGCCTTGTCTAGGTAGTACCTGGGTGGTGTGATGCAGCTTCCACTTCCTCACTATTGATCCAACAGTGCACAAAGGGATATCCAAACACTTGGATATTATTTTGTACCCTTTTCCTAATTTATGCATGTATATTACTTTATCTCTAACCTCCATAGAATGCCCTTTAGTCTGCATTTTCACACTTTTCCTTCAGATTCTCAATTTGAACAATGATCATTAAACTGAGGGGTTTCAGAGGTGAGGCCAATTGTAAGGCCTACAGTGTTCTCTTTAGGGCAATCTTTTTAATTTTTGTCAACTTGTAGCTTCCAAAGCACAGGTTGAATACTTATGCAAACAGTATATTTCATTAATTTATTTTTCTTACAAAATGTTTCTAACATAAAACTAATGTCACTTTAAAGTAATTAATTTTGAGTGTCAGTCTTTTGAAATATAATATTAAACAAAAGCTCAATGTATCATTTGTAACCCAGACAAAAATTTCAAGGGGGTTGAACACTTTTGCAAGCCACTGTGTATATATATGCCTTTTCACTAAAATATATGTACAGCCAAAGGACACTTATAAAGTTGAACTCAGAGAGTCATGAGGAAGAAAGACAGTATTTGTGAATGAAGCCATGTGTTTGTTCAGAGCATCTCATGTCAAGGGACAACCTGTATGCTTTTACAGAACGCAGACGTATTGGACTACTTGTAGTCTAGTGTTCGTTGGCAGTAACTGACATGGGATTGGTATAGGCAGCTCCTTCTAGGTCCTCTGCTCGCTTCCTGCGCATGTCTTGTGGGGGTCGCGGTGGAGGGTTCTGTGGAGGGTTCTTAATGCTTTCCCCAACAGCCTTCCGAGTCTCAACTCTGGGGAGGATTGGCTCCCACTGCTCACCACGTATGGCTGCCTAAAAGCCGAACAGACGGTTCACTTGGCTAAGTCATATAATGCAAAAGGGAAATATTTATATTTATAAAAATAAATAAAAATAAATAAAAATCACAGGTAACAGTACATGTTAATGGTCACAGCTCGCTGTGTGTAGTTTGTTAGTCATCAAAGTATATGGAATAGCATTAAGTTATTAACCTTCTATACAAGGCAATGAACAACATGTTGTATGTCCACTGTATGAGAGAATTAAATAAATAAATATGTGAAGATATGTGTAATGTTTAATTAGAATAAGGCAACACTACATGAGTCAATGCATTGACTGGCTGCATGACTACTACGAAGTGCTTGAATTAGAAATTACAAACCATTTGTAAACTTTTCTTCTTCTGCCACACACTGTGTTGTTTTACAGTAGCTCACATGTAATGATCTGAATCTGCAAAACCTTTCTTAACGACATGTTGATTGAATTTTGTTAGCAATGAAAATAGGTTGTACACATACCGCAAAGTAAATGAGGCTGGAAATGCCTAAGCATACACAGCCGAGGACAGTTGCTAGCATAAAACCACCAGGAACGCAGAGCCTGAAAAAAAAAGGAGAGACATTATAACAACACTGCATGTAATCTGACAGGTCAATAAACAGAGTTGGGGAAGCTACTTTGAAAGCATAGCTTTGCAAGCTACCAATTACTTCACACTGGACGACGTTGAACTACAGTAAAGCTACATAGGGTGAAATCTAGTTTGGATGCCTAAAGCTACTTAGAAAATGAAGTTAAACTACTAGTTTAATTACATCTCATTCACTACGACAGTGGCAGTAACAGAGTGGAATGAATTTCGGAACAATAGGCAAAATATGGTAATGTTAAGAATGTTGTTTGGCCACAAGGAGTGGCAATAGGTGCTACTCACGCTGCATGCAAAAATGCTCTAACATAATAGTTCCTGGTGAGTGGTCCGAAGGATTTCACACAGACAGTGAAGCAGTATTGACCCCTAAAGAACAGAAAGCAGAAGTTGTAATATAATCACATTTGGCACAGAACTAATGATTCCTTAGTTTCTATTAGAAAAGCAGGTATAGTAATGTTGTAAAACAATCACATTAGCTTTCACCACAGCTATGAGACCACTTACGTTCTCTCCACACTGGTGCCCTTGTTCCTCTTGCTTCTTGGGTACTCTAGTAAACATACAAATACTCCAGCAGCTCTGGATATCTCTGTCAAGGCTACACACTACCTGGTTAATTATACTGTAATCTTGCACTTTTATCTGATATTTTGATATGTATATTTTAGTCGCAAAATCATAGCCGTTGTGGTCAAATTTACAGGTTTAATAATGTAGCTTAGCAAAACCGGTCACTCTTATTTTTACAGGCTCACCTAAACATAATAACCAAAAATTTTAATCAACTATAAAAAAACAAAAAAACATAGTATCCTGACCTAACAGTAATTTATATGAAAGGATACACTCCATATGCAGCATATTGCCAACCTCTGAATTGTCCAGCCACACCCACTATACCACCAGTTAGGAGTACTGACAGATCGAAGTAACGGGAAGAGGAAACAAATAAATAGATAATCAGTTCCAGTAAATCACAACTTTTCCATGTAAGGTAATACAATATTTTGGAATGTATAGGAAAATCAAAGTAGGTTTAATTTAACTTTAACAATCGTAGTTCTCACCAGATTTTATATAATTTTGCCCTAAACAAAATCAAACTCAATATGACTAATATTGTAACATCATAATCACGATTAACAAAAAAAATTAAATAAATTGCAACAGTTATCTCAAGCCCAATCGCCATATGATTATTTAGCAGTAGTCTACTACATAACAATGTTTAGTTAGAGTTATAAACTCACTGAGTCCCGATGCAAGAGCCTGCTCATTGGCCCACATAGCCCATTCTATTTTCCCCATTTTAAAAAGGGCAACACCAACTGAGACTGAGCAACGCTTAATCTCCTCCGAAGGCGAATGTGACGTTTGAATTCGTTGACAATGTAAAGGTATGATTACTGAGGAAGAACTAAGGTATTTGGGGAAGGCCGATGGCTTCATGGTGACGCCCACTATTGTGTCATTCGTAATTTCTTAGTTATTCTGAAATTTGGGAGGAGCCACAGTTGAGGTCGCAGTTCTGCTCCTCGATCGTTTGTGCTAGGATCCTCTAACACAAATGCAAACGTACATTAAACTGACCACAAAGTAAAGAGTTCGTAAATTAATCATTGCTGTTTCAGTGGTAGTTTGAGGTTCTTTATTTTGATTAGGCTGAGGAAGTAACGCATATGTTCAGCAATGCATGTGAATGAAAACAAGTGCAAAAGGTCAACAGTGAAAATATTTTTTTTGTTTTATTGTCTAAAATATAATTAACCAAATATACAAAATTACAAATTCTGCAGTCCACATACTGTATATTACAATCAAAATTGTGCATTTCCACTAACTGGCTATATCGTCTATAACCATAATTTAATCAAATATTTTCAAGTTTAAAATGTCAAAAATGGCCTGTATGATGAGAGCAAAAAGTATGGCTATGCCATCTAATTTTTAACATTGTTCCTTCAGGGCTGACATGATGCTTCAGACCCTCTTAGGAAGCCCATCAGGTCCAAGCAGATGTTGTCGGGGGTCCTCCACAATTTGTGGGCCTGGTCCAGCCTTATACAACAAATTAGAAAAATATATGTCAGTCATTCTGTCACTGACTCCACTCCATTTGTGTGTTTGTGTGTTTATGTGTGTGTGTTTGCGTTCAAGTACCTTAGTACTTATTATGTAGCTGATTCCCTTCACAACAGGCTCCATACCAATAGCCTGCTTCAGTTCCTCAGTAAGGGTTGTATGATCAACTGGCAGCCCCTTTAAGAACCTGCAAGGGAGGGACAGTCGTGTTCACACTTAAAGGTGACAAATTAAGTTGACCTTTATAGACGTTCCATTTTGTTTTAGAAAAACAACTATGCACATTGTGCTAAGCCAACTCACTGTTCTCCGTTGGTTTCTGGGGGGAAGAAATGACGGACCACCTCAATAAATTCTGCTAGATGCTCCTGGAGACAGTAGATTACTGCGTTTGGCCCAGCATCAAAAGTGTATGCCAACTGGATGGAGACAGAATAATATTAAATTCTGTTGTCTCATTGGTGTGACTGAGTTTGCAAGCAGTGTGTAATTTTGCAAGAGCATAGCTATACTAATTGGCACACTTCTTGTTCCTCGTGGTTCAAAATCCCCATTAGGTTTCACATCGGTTTTACGCCATCTCAAAAACTAAACAAGATGAGCAGCTGCATATTTTTTTTTACATTGACCAGAAAACTAAAAGGAATTGATCAAAAACTCTGCAAGTAGAAAGGAGAAGTAAGCGGTTTGCAATACATGAGGTGTATCCTCCCATGAGAAAATAACAGAACAGAAAAAGACAAATAGAACACACAACAGACACTAGTTTCATCAATTGTTTGAGGACATGCAGTCTCACAATGTATTTTCATGTTCATTTTTCTTTACATCTTTTAAATTGGTTAGCTACTACAGTCTTTGAGATACTAGAAATAATTGTAAGGTATTGAAAAATGGTATAGACATTTAAGAACAGAAAATATTTTTTTTTCCAGTGGAGCTTGAACATGGCCAGACCTTGAGAACTGCAAACCTTCAGTATCATTAAAACTGCTTCAAAACATGTTTCTAAACAAATTACTGATAATGTTGTCTCTGAAGCTTCACCCCAACAGGAACCCTGTGTAGTTACCCTGGTTTCCCTGTAGTGCCTGTTATAGCGATGCACAAGGGTAATGATGCGGCGAGACACATCATTCAAGTAGAAGATAGGAGGATAGGTGTCTAGGCATGTGGCATGGAACTGATTACTGTCCTTCATTGTCAGGTCAGCAAACAGGGCAAAGTCTTTCCTGCGTATGGCTTTAATCATCTCCTCCATCCTGGCTGGGACGACAGAGTCAGCCCGGTGCTGAGGAGAAAAAGGGCAACAGGGACTGAGTAATAATAAAGAAAGATGCTGTAAACTACCAGGCTGCTTTAGTGAAGCTCAAGCAGTTTAAATTAAAGTAATTTATGGGAAATGTGTATAGGTTAGCCCTTGTGTAATGTTTTTAAAGTTCAAGAGTGAATGAAATACTTTCAGAAGGCTGCTAGTCTGCACACTGGTCTGCATGCCGGAGGTGCTGCCTACAGGCTTCCGTTCAGCACTGACCTGTGACAGGCAAAAGCAAAATCCTTGCTTTAGTTCAATATTCAAAACCCTATTTGCAGTTGACAGCTGCATTATAACTCAGCCTCATGCTCATATTACACACACAATGTCAGACCTACCACCAAGACAAGAACCCTGAGCTCTGGCCAGTGTGTCTCTGGCTCCACCTGCTGGGCGAGACTGTCCTCACCATCCTTTCTTTGCCCCATGGACCACTGGACGAAGCCTCCATAAATACTCCTGCAGGCACTGCCTGAGCCCTGCCTAGCTACCCCTGACAATTCCCCCTCCACCTCAAACACTCTTGCCAGAGTGTAAACTGCATGAGTGGATAATATATAAAGATATAGGAGAAAAGCAAAAACAAGGGTTAATTTATGAGATGGATAAATAATTTATTAGCATTATGATTCCCTTTTTACACCAAGGCTTACTTTTCGCAGTGCCTCTGAAATAAATGAAGATATTTTTCCTCGAGCAATTTGTGTACGGTTAAAAAAAAGAAAAGAAAACAGCAGTACAAACCTAGACAGGCGTATCCAGCCGCAGAAGAAGCCAGTCCTGCAGCTGTGGGAAAGTTGTTTATTGAACAGATGTGGACTTTATGAGAAAGTCCTGCCAGATCCGACCCTGGTTCTCCATCACTGTGTCTCTTTCTTGACAGTCGCCGAACTGAAGAGGTGCAGCAACAGCATGATCATGTAAGACACTTAATGACAATAATGAACCGCTATGAAGTAGTAATTGGCATTTAAATCTCCATGTTCTTTTAAATATGTCCTTCTCATTAGTAGCCTACACATCCTATTGCCTTACTTTCTCTCAGGCAGGACTGCAGTCTTGGTTGCCTTATGTCCTCCTCTTTGCCATTTAGCCATATACGGTCTTCCTGAAAAGACCTACCACAGGCAACTGTTGTTGTCGTTTTTAGCTGAGAACGAAAGAAGGGGATTTGCAGGAATAATGACTTCAGCGACAACATTTCATCAACAAATTCACAAATTAATGACCTAAACTTTTGCATAGTACCTGGTCTTGATGTAGAGTGACACTCAGAGATGAATTAATGGGTAGAATTAATTCCTCATCTCTCTTACCCCCTGTAAAATAATAGGATACAATTTAGAACTGTTCAGACTGTACCATGCCTAAGTAAAATGATCACAGCCGCAAAATAATCGAGTTTTACTAGACATCTAGCAAGCATGCCCTGAGAACAAAGTGTATTACAATGTCATCAAAAAGAGCCAGGTACTTTGAATACACAAGAGAAACAATAAAACATTTAGTTACTTTTACTGAAAGTCACAAATTTGCACTAACGTAGGGAAAATAGTGTCCTCTATTTTCAGTAACTGCAGTAGCTTACAATAAGCTAGCTAGTCGTGGTACTAGTAGTGGTAGCTGGTCACTTACAATACTTGATGACAGCGATATTTACTGGAGCGGTGCATGTCACCATGTTTGCATTGCCCCCCGGCATAGCTGTTAAATGTTTCTCAAAATATCAGTGCTCACTGTAGAAAGAGTGTCCACAGATTTAGGTTAGTTAGTTCTCCAAAAACATCCGATTGCTAATACATTATGCTCATGACTGCACTACGGCGCTTTTACGACTTGCTCTTCCTATTGGTTAGAGTAGACCACATGACAAGTCTTACCACCAATAGACCAATGTCCTCTTCGTCACTGACAAAGTTAAACCAATCGCTCTCATCAGACCACAGTCATGCGAAAGTGAGGCATGTGTCTCATGTATCGCGTACTTATCTGGTAAAAATTTGTGGGTGCACTATAGTCTCTGCTCAGGCAAAGCATGACAAAATAATAGTGTGAGTGGTGTACGTGTGCCTCACAGTATTTAAAACAAAATTTATTTTCTGTATTTTTTTTAAGCGATTGTTATTAAACTGGCTACACCAAATAATATACGTGTAATAATTAGATAAACCAAAAATGAATATAATATACGCGGAATAATTAGATATACCAAAAATGAATAAAAGCTGCATGAGTTTTTTTTTCTTGAACCCAACCCATCCATTGATGGAAGTCTAAGTCAAAACATAATTGCATTGACAAGGTTTAAATGAGCTTTTAGGCATAAGGCTTTTATTTTTTTTAATGTAAACTGTTCAAGATACATTAACAAATCAATATGAACAGAAACAAGTAACAAATCAATATTAACAGAAACAAGTAACAATGTGCCATATCCAGCTTGGTGGTACTAGATAGACAAACTTACTTAGCCTAATTATTCAAAAAACATGATCTAGACTACTGCAATCTGAAGTTGCATTTTCTCCTGCCTCTTGAATTGAAAAACAAAGTGTCAACCGTTATGAAAACGAAGCGAAATGAGTAAATAGTAATGAGTTCCATATCCATTCAAGGGTTGAATGTTGTATTCCCTGGATTCAAAACCATTTTTAGCGACATAGGCCAGTCAAAGCGGACTGTTAGCAGTGCCCTGCTAAGACCTATCCTGTCCTTGTTTCTTCTCTTAGCCGGTCTGGATGGCCTCAGGACTTTCAGCATGTCAATCCTCATCCTCATCGTCTGAGTCCATCACCCTCCGTCTGTTGAACTGAAAAGAAGCACAATACAGGCAGAGTGTAAAACATGGAAGTTCTTGCAGTAAATGACTGCCTAGTGGTCAGAATGGGTACTCACAGTGACAGTTGTCTTTTTCTCAGTTTGCTGACTGACTTTTTCAAGGATCTCAATTAAGCCACTCTCTGAAATCTGAAACAAGACAGCGTATTTATTTATTTAAAAAAAAGAAAGAAATGAAATAGCGAGTTTTAGTACTTGGAGTCAACTTTTACCAACAATGCTTTTGAAATAAATGCTTTTCTTCTCTAACCTTTCCTCCCAGCTTGCCAAAACGAGCCATTTGTATGAGGTAGTTCTCCACAGCTTTGGCCTTTTCTGGCTTCACTAAAGCTAGATTGTTTACTGCAGACAAATAAAGTGTTAAAAATCTGTGCCATGAGTGTTAACAGACAGGAGGTACTGGCATCAGAGATATATAAACAAAATTAAATTGAAATATGTGCGACTGTGAACTATTGCAAAATGTATTCATAGATGCAAAAGAATACTGACTGTTTTATTGTGGTAAAATATAGGTCTATATCACAGTACTTACATCTGGCACGTGCGGCCTGATCTAGAACTTGAGCCAGAATGGAGTTTCTCATGTCTGATTCTCTAAATAATTAGAACAAGCAAAATTAGGACATACTTTCAATTTTTTAAAGTACTTCAATTAAATCAAGCAGCTTCTTCCTTCTTCAGCTCAGACAAACTTCTGAAGTTGTATCATGCTCTAGTATGAACACAATAAATAATTTGTATCAGATGGTTAGCGCTGGCAATTGTATGGTAATAATTTGGCATCCCCTATATATGATGACAAATAGAAATACTCTGACCTCTGTTTGGCCTCCTGCTGTCCACCCTGGTCATTTGAAGAGTCCTGGTGGATAATGAGAAAAAACAAGTAATGAAAACATAACTTTTAAAACAGCCGCAAAACAAAGGACTTCTTTTGTATAAACTAATCTATACATAGTGCTCTATTTAACAAAGGTACAATTACAAAGACATGCTTGAAACAAATGTAAGTGATAGCTTGTCAAAATAAATCCCACTAGAAGCACAGTTAAAATGTATCAATTGAAATGATAGGTCAGGCTTATTTCTTGGATCAACATCAACATTAGGATTGCATAAAATGGCCAAGGCAATTGACAGGTTCTTGACAACTTCAGAAACAGTAGCTGCAAAGAGGCTACAAGAAACACAGGCCACCCTACCTTAATATGGTTAATAACTACAAATCTTCAACATAAAAGTGCTGACACAAAACAATTATCAGCTCAGGTGAGGGGCAGACATAGTTTTTTTTATTAAAATGGACCAGGCATTCATATGAAAAAACACAAAAACCCATTATTGTACCTATAAAACACAAACCAGGCCTGAACACTGCATGCTTCATGGCAATCATTTGTGCCACCCAACATTGCCTGTGTATTACCTGATCTACTGGGTTCCATGCCTGAAAAGTGAATCTTAAACTTAATACTTGAGTGCTGGCTATTGCTTATTACTAAAACATTTAATATTGGATATTGGATATTTTCACAATGCACTGATAATGACGATCAACTTATGTTCAAAAGGGGACATGGGTGAAATGCTATGATCTAGTTAGTATACATCAGAGTTTATCCATTTAAAAAGCGCAACATTAGAGCTCTGTAATGCTGACCTATCCATTGGACTAGTTTCAATAAATTGGGTCAATCTATGCAGTTTTTGAATTAGAACGTACTTTTTTATATGGCCTCTCATCAAAAAAGATACAAGTCAACAGTGCTTTGTTACGTTTTGTTACAGTTTAAACGTTTGTTAACTTTACAGACTGGGGCTTTAGCCAACGTAACGTATGCAACAATATTATAATTTGTATATTTTATAAGAACTGTTAACGTTTCAAAAGTTCAATGAGTAGCTGGCTCTAAATAATTTCTTGCGGTGTAGCTATTTCCATCGACTACCACGTCCACAGCATACACTAGCTTTTTAGTGCAGCAGTAGCCTTAGCCTACTACTGCCAGCGATGGCCAGCTATAATGTTAGCTAGCTTAGACCTAAGCCACCGATGAATTGCAATTACCACAACTAAAGTTTGCAAGCATATATATTATATTTCAACACCTCATGCCTAAGTCAACGTAGCTGGCTAAAGTTAAATTGGTCATGTCAGAATCAGCGCTGAAAAGCCAGCACGAATGCAAGACAGCTAGCTTCCTCTAAATTACACATGACATGTCCCATGTTGTGCCTTGGCTTACCCCATGTTTTGCTTGCAGTTCGGCCATTCGTTGCTGCCTAATTGTGTCCAATTCGTCGTCAGCCATTATATATTAAATACAGTTAAAATGTCGCACAGTGAATAGAAAATACCTTTAACCTGGTCGTAGTTAGCTAGCTAAGCATGTACTTCAGATGCACAACTCTAGAAAGGCCCTGTATTCGGGTATTGTAATCGATCTCAGAGGGCCAGAATGTAGCAATCAAAAGTCGAACAGCCGAGCTTCACTTGTGTCAGATGTCTGATTATTTCAATCTTAATTGGTCATTACAATCATGACGTCATCATATGTAAACGTTTATTACTTTAAGATTGTATCAGGTAATAAACAATACATCTGCCTGAAATACTAGTGTACAACTCAATGCCTAGTGAACAAGTTTGATTACACAGCTTTAGAAAACCCAAATTTCATAGTAGTTTTATCAGCACCACAGCTCTCTAGCTTCCCCTGTAGGTACTATATGAGAAACGACTGAGGAGCAGAGGGACATGGAACTTCTGACTTGGCTCAGTAATAGTGAAGACAATCTGCAAAAATAAAAAAAAGCGAAGACATTATTTATTGCTTGAAATGGGAAAATTGCTCTAGGATTGGACACTGACTCATTCTTAAACTGTAAATCAGTTTATTATTATTATAATAATAGTTTAGGGTTAGTATAATTACACATTTACCAAATGGGCTGTTAATTAAAATGTTTAATGTCAGCAAAATGTATAGGTCTATAGTTTGGTACAAAACCTTTCCTCTACACACCTCAACATATGGATAAAAGCTATTCTGTCCCATCCTCTCCCAGTACTGCCCAGTCTCAAAGCGCAATTTGTACGTTCCAGATGTGAATGTCTCCTTAGAAATTAGTCCTGGGCAGCGCCCATCATCGTTTGTAGTCCTTTGAAGACAATGAAATAGGGGCTAAGTTTGGACGTTGCCATAGGGAAGAAATGCTTGAAGAAATGTTTTTGACATTTCAAAATGAAAAAACGTAACTAGATATGGCCTATATAGGCTTAGTATTATTAGGGTTTTACCCTGTGGTAATCAGATTCCAGGCAGTAGCGGAGGGGTCCAGAAGGTGCAGGCTAAGGGCTAGTTGGGCTCCAGGAATACCCATGCCAATGTTCAGGACATGGGTGGTCAAGGGACTTTGGGAAGTTGCCATTTCTGCACACTATTAAACCAAGAAAGAAAGAGCCATGCTGATAGAGAGGGACATGGCAAGATACTTACACTACTAAATATGAATAGATTATGCATTAGGCAAATTCACGAAAATGCTCATATCTAAATAACTTAAACTGAGTTACAAGTGGACTACTGCATGGTCACGTGATCTACGCATAAGTAAGCCATCATTGTTGAATATGTGTAGCCGGTCTAATGATAAATCGGTCGATTCGAATCCGGTTTTGAGGTTATGCGGAAGTGTATTCGAGATTTTTGTTTGAAAAATGTATTGTTTGAAAAAGCCTTTTCAGATTAGGCCCAACCCATGTTCATAAATAAAAGTTTGCTTACTTACATTGTTTGCAGCCAGAATGTGATTGCCTATGTTTTGTAACCTTTGGATACTCATAGGCGAAAAACTTTGACGGCGTCACTCAGTTTGAATTTATTATTTTAAATATCGGTGCAGATTTCCAGCACAACACTTCACGAGGCTTGCTGTGACATGCTTTTTGTGCAGCTTTCGTTCATGTCACGTAGTCTGTGTAAACATCAGATGTGTTTTGCACAGTTAGTTAAATAAAATAAAAAATCAGCTTAATCATGCCCAGCTCAAACAATAAGAATGTTATGTCATGTTGTTAATTTGATTATTTTTTAACTTACATCGTTTTATTGTGTGTTTTTTTTATGTAAGAAGACAGAGGGGGCAATGACCTCTTGTTTTTTAACCTATAGCCTACAACCCCCTTTCCAAAATGTACCACATATTTAAACGAGAGCACATAGACTCTAACAGCACTGAGCTAAGTTTTGGTGGAGTACAAATAGTTTATTTTAAAGCATATAGTGAGTATTACTGTTTATGACTTGTGTTTTGGATTGATAGTGAGGTTTAATGTTTTAAGGTATTGGGTATCAGGGCTAATCCTAGACCAGATGATGATATCATGCCATGAGAGGCACAAATTAGCAGCCCCAGAGCCCATCTCTGTTGTATGTCAGAATGGTGAAAGGCACAAACAAATACACACAATTCCAGACGTTTCTAATCAATATGAAAATACTTTTACTACTGTTACAATGTGAGTGTTTCCACTTGGCTTCTGTTATGAAGGCAAACAAAACATAAACAAAATTAAACATTTAACACCATCTAACACAGGAATTATAATAACAATCATTGTTTATCTCTCATTAAAAATAAAAGAACAAATCCTAAAGCAAAATGCAGGATTGAAATTCCAATAGCTGAACAAATACAGGAAAAGTTTACATTAATACACAATATTACACATCGATCCCCTGATCGCCTTTCCTAAAGTTGCATTGTTTAGCACATAGAGGAAGAGAAAGGGTACAACTTACAGAGCATTAGTACAGAGATACAGTTTGGCCATAACATAACAGTTCAAATGTGTGTGTGTGTGTGTGTGTGTGTGTGTGTGTGTGTGTGTGTGTGTGTGTGTGTGTGTGTGTGTGTGTGTGTGTGTGTGTGTGTGTGTGCGCGTGTGCGTGCGTGCACGCGCGAGAGAGAGCGAGAGAGAGAGAGAGATTATGTTTGTGTGTGGGTGTTTACTGGGAAGGTGTATTTAAACATGTCTACCTACTTTTATATATATTCAATCTATTGCAAATATGTCTGCAACAAGTGTCAGTGCTTGAACGCATTCCTCAAATTCTAGAGCCTTCTTATTTTCATGGTATTTACATTAAAAAGTTGTGAAATAATTTACAATGGAGCTATGGGACTATGTAGATTTTTGCCTAGTTATCTCTGCAAAAATGTTCTAGTATGGGTGTGTATGCAGGTATGCATGGTCATAGGCTTGTGTCAATAAATTAATGCATGAGAAAAATATTTGGGGAAAATTGCTCATGTGATTGTGAGTGCTTGTTGTCAGCAATTACAGAACAGGGCTAAGACATGGACTTTATTCCACTTGCTCAGTGAGGGCTTGCATATATCACTATGCAGGGATGCTGAGAAATGTTTCCATGTTTCTGTAATTATAAAATTGCTGAGCTGTATTTAGTTTAGATGACATTTAAAGTTCAATATTTGTTAAAGAACAGTATTTGTATTTCCAGTGTAAATACTGCATGATAAAATAAAATTGCAGGGCATGGAGCTAGGGGGTGATCTCTTGATAAAAATGTCGGCATTGTGCCACTTATGATATGTGAACTCCAACTTCATGGGGAGCCACTGACACAAGCGTTGATTCAGTATGGTAACAGACAGTTGCTCTCTTCCTCTATGGCATGGCACTCCATCCCTTCATCTGCAGCTTCTTTGTGTCCATCCTCACATCTCGTCCTCAGGGTCAGAGCTGTGGTTGTTAATCTAAGGCAGAGGCAGACAGGACTATAAAAGAGATGCAAACAGTACAATTTAAAAAAACGTATTTATTTTCTCCAATGGGCACTATGTCATAGCAAAATCTTTTTTACTTTGTTGTTTAATTTTGTCTATGACGCCAATGTATTGTCTGCGCGGTGAATTCCCAGGGTGAATGTTTCAATTCCTGCCGTTACTTTTAACAAACAACAACACCCCCTCAACTGTCAACACAGGGCTCCTCCATCAGCCCACCATCTGTGTTTCCTCTTGCAGTTCGGAGACAGTGTCTGTTCTCTCGTTTCTAAACTGAAAGTCGTGTGTGAACGAGTGGGGGTGAGTTGTTGCCATCTAAGAACCGCCTCTGAGATCTGTCGCCACATTACCCTGTGCAAAGAGATGTTTTCACTGAGGAGTTTAAAAATGTCTTCATTAGGCTGGTGTTTTCCAACATCTCTGTGTCAAGCGGTTTCTGAGTTTCTAGGTGTGCGTGTCTCTGTGTGTGCTGGAGCATGACATCGCTGCGGCATGACAAATCAATCCAACAACTGCCAAATTCCCGGGAATACAAGACATTGGGAGCCACACATGACTCCTACGCACGAGAGGTTCTTCACACTACGCACACACAACACAACCAACGACACCAACCACCCCGTGCTTCTACACATGTTCACATAGTGTCAAGTGCAACCGCACACTGGTGGGGGGGATGCTTACCGTGTGGTGGTCATCATCGCTGGCCTCCCCTAGTTCGGGACTCTCTCTCTGGATGCAGCGCCGAGGACTGGGAAGTGACAAGGGGGAGGGTGAACGCTCAAGGCTGCTGGCTGAAGGGGGGTAAGGGGAACCAGCCATACTGCCCTCCCTCAAAGGAGACCCTAAACAGTACACACACGTACACACGCACACGTACATACGCAAAGTAAATAATTTGGTCAAGCAAAGTATAAAAATGAAATGACTCAAGAGCATAAAATACTTGTATACCACTGACCAAATCTACACTGATGAACTGAGGAGTGTGTGAGAGAATAACAGAATGAGACACAGAGGGGACAGAGTGAGAGAGGACGAAAAGGAGGAGGAGTGTGAGGGACATTGTTCTTCGTCCCTGAATAAATTAACATTGTGATGAGATCTGTCAATCGCCCAAGGGCATCACATGCACAGTTCCCAACACATACAGTACATTGCTGGCGGGTATCCAGTCCTCTAGGGTGGACAGACGAGAACTGTTGTGCTTTTAAATGACCACATGAGGGCAGTAGCAGTAGCTCCTACATTTCCAGCAGGTCTGCGCTACAAGCTCAAACGTGTGTGCGCGTAGTTTTCTGTACCCTGTCCTATATCAACTCAGCTGCTCTAATCAGCACTTACTTACTTACTTTTCTCATTCCCAAGATTTAACTAACTTTATAATATTATATCATCATATTAACTGTCTTTGCTAATATCAATGCAAATTAATTTGAAAATAAAATCCCACCAAAATCTGACACATATTCAAATACGTTCCTAACACACACACACACACACACACACACACACACACACACACACACACACACACACACACACACACACACACACACACACACACACACACAC
>JAPMUY010007257.1:35000-37500 GCA_026901105.3 Galaxias olidus
GGAGGATGAAGAGCGCACTTAAGCTCCTTTGTCCACCACCTACACGGAAGCAGCGCTCAGAAGAGGTTGTGTGTTTGTGGTGTGTGGTGTGTGTGTGTGTGTGTGTGTGTGTGTGTGTGTGTATGTGTGTCTGTGTATGTGTGTGTGCGTGTGTTGTGTGTGTATCCGTGCGTGCGTGTGTGTGCTTGAGATTCAAAAAGGTGTCTGGCTGACAGTACCTGTCGTAGTAGTCCTCTTGATAGCAGTCATAGTCCAGGTCATACTCAGATCTGCAGAGAGCAAGAGAGGAAGCAGGTGAAGGGCGGAGGGAAACAAGAGAAAAGGAATGAGGTGACAGCTATCTGACACACAGCCTCTCGTTTGTCTTTACACCTAGCTGACAGGGTCATTTACACACACACACACACACACACACACACACACACACACACACACACACATACAGACACACCTTAACATATCAGGAGCCAGACATAGACTGCTACTACACAAAACAACACGCAGACAACGGCCGTAACAATAAAACACACACACACACACACACACACACACACACACACACACACACACACACACACACACACACACACACACACACACAGACACGCACACACACACACACACACACACACAGACACACACACACACACACACATAGACACGCACACACACAGACACAAGCACACACAAAGACACACAAACACGCAGGCACACACCCACACATCCTCTAGTGATTAGGAAAGTGACACATTCTAATGAGAACCTGTGAGAGATCAACATGTGTCCAGACACGGTTCCTTATTAGAGGAGCTATAAATGCCGATCAGTGATATTTCACTCCATAAGTAGATCACTGGAGTTGTGGGTGTGCGCCTAGTTAGAGCAGGGCCCTGCCAACGAGACAGAATGTGCTACTCAGGATCTCCAGCCAGCTGGAAAAAGACTGGATTTGTTGTGCCACAGCACCCAAGGTGGAAAATCCATAGTAATTCTCCTGCGCCATGCACCAATGACCAAAGGCTACGTGCTCCTACATATTCCAGCTCATTTCCCCTAGGAAAGCTGTCAGGTGTGTCTGTGTGTGTGTGTGTGTGTGTGTGTGTGTGTGTGTGTGTGTGTGTGTGTGTGTGTGTGTGTGTGTGTGTGTGTGTGTGTGTGTGTGTGTGTGTGTGTGTGTGTGTGTGTGTGTGTGTGTGTGTGTGTGTGTGTGTGTGTGTGAGAGAGAGAGAGAGGTACAGAGAGAGATGGAGAGAGAAAGAGAAAGACTGAAATAAAAAAAAGTCAAACCGTAAACAGAAAACAGACTGTTACAGCTTTCACAAGAGACAGGCTCACCACAAAACACCAGGAGAGGAGTGGAGAGGAGACGAGAGGAGAGGAGAGGAGAGTTCAACTAAGCTTACTGTGACATAGCCAGTGTATCACAAAATACTACCTGTATATAAACCTCACTAATCTGATGAATGAACATGTTTAAATTAGTATCATACATACAAATGATAGATGTTCAAATACACTGTAAATATGATAAAATTGCGATGAAATCTAAACACATAACACCGTGTGCAAAGAGAAAATGCCCGGGCCAATCATGCACCCTGAACCTCTCTGTGGGATGCTTGGGAGTCTGACTCTAGTAATCATGCCTTTGCTGGAGGGAGGGATGTTTCCGTAAACATGTCAGGAAGTACAGCAGGAGACTAGACTTGACACTTTTCGCAGCTATAATCACACACACATACAGAGGGAAACCAGCAGCACACACACACACACACACACACACACACACACACACACACACACACACACACACTCACTCGCGCACACACACACTCACACACACACACACACACACACACACACACACACACACACACACACACACACACACACACACACACACACACACACACACACACACACAGAAACACACAAACACGCAATTGTTGTTGAAAGGGAAGCTTAATTAACTATCCTTCCAATCATGGTGGCCTGCCTAGCTCTCTGCACCTTCCCAGTATGAACTTACTGAGTACCCAAGACAGCCAACTACAGATAATGTGTAACACGTGCCCATGTTTTTTGCCTCACACTGACACAAGACAGCAAATTTTTTTTTTGTGTGGTGCTTTTGCTTTGAGGGCCAAACCACTTGTGATCGGCCTTCTGTTTTCGTCAGAAACAGTGACTACCCACGTGGTTCCAGCTGCCTTCATGCAACACGTTGGAACATAATTCCTCCTCTGGGTCTCAGGCAGGAAAACGGTTGTTGCAGCTCTTTGACTCTGTCTGCCATCGTAATGTCCTAATCATTTATATTTACGATGGCACCAAGCACACAGACCTACAGACGGTCACATTACTGTATCTGTCCATTTAGCCATCCCCGACAAAAGAAAGAACAAAGAAAGAAAGAGAAAGAAAGTGAGAGTGGAGACATGAAGTGCAGCAATGGGGCCCCGCGCTGGCGAGAGCTCTACGGTCTGCTGGGGAACTGGAG